>JAIUZE010003263.1:160352-239774 GCA_022085475.1 Heliosperma pusillum | reverse complement strand
GACAAATAGTTATGGTCATGTGAAGGTTAGAATGAGCTAGCAACTGACCAATGATAAATGAATACTCAATCCAAACTTTCGGTCAACTTCCCAGAAGACGAAAAACGATGAAGCCAGAAGTAACAATTTGGCTTATTACAAACGAAACACAAGGGTAAACTCCTTCTATTGATTTGACATTTCTTAGGAGATACTCACAACTTCTTCTCTTATTTTTTCTCTTTTTTCTTTCTTTTTCGATTTTTTCTATTTCTCTTTTTTTTTCTTTGTTTTTCGATTTTTTCTATTTCTCTTTTTTTTTTTTTTTTTTTGAACATAACTTCACATCTTGAACATTTTCGTTCTCCAAATTCACTTTGACAGATAAGAACAAATCTTCTCAAAAGAGCACCCATACACCATATTCTAGCTACTAGCTCAAAAGGTAGGCAGTTTTTATGCGTAGCTATTATTTTGTGAAACACTTGTATGAAGGGGTTAATTTTGAGGGGCAAAATAAAGTGAAAAAGGCTTCAAATCCTAGTGAATCATGAATGCAATGCTTATAGAAATGAAATGAGAACCATACTTATGCGTTTTGACATGACACACATTACAAGGAGAACTACACACACCTAAATGAGACTGGGTATGGATGTACCAGTCTAAGGAGGTTCTACCTTACAATATATGTAGTTTGCCAAATGTCAAGATCAAGCGTACTCATCTATAGATTCATTTCATGCCTACTGTGTACAAGACTTCCCCATGTATGCAAAATTCAATGAATAATGAATCATTATCTTTTGAAAGCTCTAAGTTTGGGAAATGTAACATGATAGCATAGCAAACAAGCAAGCAAAGCATGAAAGGCATGCAATTGTGTTCAAAATTTAAAAATCTTCTCTTTCTTATTCAAAATTTGAAAAATATAACTAAAATGCAAAAATGGGAAAATGCAATCCCTCCCCCAAGCTAAACATCACATTGTCCTCAATGTGAGAACAAAAACCAAATATGCAATGAGATGCTTAATGGGAAGAAAGGAAAAATGAAAGAAGAATGAAGCTTACTAGTCAGCGCGGATTCCCCCAAGCTAGCCTTTTGGACTTGACAAGGAAGGTCTTCAGAGATTCTTCAAAAACTCTTTCATCTGCAAAGAAATCTAACAAAACAACGTAAAAGGGAAAAACAAAAATGCAAAAAGGGAAAACACGGGTTGCCTCCCGAGAAGCGCTTGTTTAACGTCTTGCTCGACGAATTTTTCTATAAAATCATTGGGTCTGTAATGGACGCTCCGTATAGACAATATCTAAACATCCGATGATAGAATTGCTATAGTAGAGTTTCAGCATGTGTCCATTAACTTTGAATTTCTCACCATTGCTAGTCATGAGTTCCACATAGCCGTACTTGCTCACATATGTGACCGTGAATGGTCCAGACCATCGTGATCGAAGTTTTCCTGGAAAGATTTTCAGACGGGAGTTGAAAAGAAGTACTTGGTCACCGACATTAAATTCTTTCTTAATTATCCTCTTGTCGTGCCAACGCTTCGTTTTTTCCTTATAGATCCTAGAATTCTCATAAGCTTGCAAACGAAATTCTTCTAGTTCGTTGAGTTGCAAAAGTCGTCTATCGGCGCTAAGCTTAGTGTCTAAATTTAGTTCTTTGATAGCCCAGTAATCTTTATACTCTAACTCGACAGGAATATGACAGGCCTTTCCATAAACCAATCGATAGGGAGACGTTCCAATCGGGGTTTTGAAAGCTGTGCGATAAGCCCATAAGGTGTCATCGAGCTTATTACTCCAGTCAGTTCTAGATCTTGAGACTACTTTCTGAAGAATTGTTTTCAACTCTCTATTTGAGACTTCTACTTGACCGCTGGTCTGAGGATGGTAGGCTCATCCTCGTCTGTGATACACACCATATTTAGCAAGCAGAGTATCTAACTGCTTCTCTCCAAAATGAGTTCCTCGATCACTAATCACGGCTCTGGGTACACCAAAACGTGGAAAGATGATCTTCTTAAATAGTCGTATCACAGCTCTAGCATCATTAGTGGGAGTGGCAATTGCTTCTACCCACTTGGAAACATTGTCAACAGCGACTAGAATATAACGATTTCCGTTAGAAGAAGGGAATGGTCCTTGATAGTCAATACCCCAGACATCGAATACTTCAACTTCTAATATGCCGTTTTGAGGCATCTCATGTCTCTTGGATATTTGACCCATTCGTTGACAAGCGTCACAAGCCATAACAAAGTCTTTTGAGTCTTTAAACATCGAGGGCCAGAAGAACCCGTATTGTAAGACTTTGGCTACGGTCTTGGACGGACCATGATGACCACCATAAGCAGATGAGTGGCATCCTTCTAAAACTCCTTTAACTTCCCACTGAGGGATACATCGTCTATAAAGACCATCTGAATACTGCTTGAAAAGATAAAGGTCATCCCAAACGAAGAATTTTGCATCATGCAAAAATCTCTTCCTTTGGTTATAAGAAAGGTCAGAAGGTAGCTGTCGACTGACAAGAAAATTGGCCATATCAGCATACCAAGGAGAAGAGTCAGTAATTGCCATTAATGAATCATCAGCAAACGAATCATTAATTGGTGTTGGCAATCCTATTTCAGTTACTCTTATCCTTGAAAGATGGTCAGCGACTACATTTTATGCTCTTTTCTTATCCCGGATTTCTAGATCAAACTCTTGAAGGAGTAAGATCCATCGGATAAGTCGAGGTTTTGCCTCTTTCTTTGAAAGCAGATATTTCAAAGCAGCGTGATCAGTGTAAACAATGACTTTCGATCCTATAAGGTAAGAACGGAATTTGTCTAAGGCATAGACAATGGCAAGAAGTTCTTTTTCAGTAGTGGCATAGTTGATTTGGGCAGGATCTAACGTTTTACTAGCATAGTAAATAGCATGAATGAACTTTTCCTTTCTTTGCCCCAAAAGAACTCTAACGGCGTAATCACTCGCATCGCACATAAGCTCAAATGGAAGATTCCAATCAGGTGACTGGATTATAGGTGCGGTGATTAGAGCGCGTTTGATTTTGTTGAATGCCTCAAGGCATTCCTTCGTGAAATTAAAAGGCGCATCCTTAAAAAGGAGCTCAGTCAGGGCTTGGCTATTTTAGAAAAATCTTTAATAAACCGTCGGTAGAAACCGGCGTGGCCAAGGAAACTCCTGATTCCTTTTACATTAGCAGGTGGTGGCAGTTGCTCAATAACTTGGATCTTAGCTCGATCCACTTCAATACCTCTCTCAGAAATGATGTGTCCTAAAACTACACCTTCGTTCACCATGAAGTGACACTTTTCCCATTTGAGAACAAGGTCGACTTCTTCACAGCGTTTTAGCACTTTCGACAGATTTGTCAAACAATTATCGAAGGAAATGCCATAGACGCTAAAGTCGTCCATGAATACTTCCATGATAGTCTCAACAAAATCGGAAAAGATACTAGTCATGCAACGCTACTTGAGCTTGTAAAAGTGTCAAAGTGGGGTATTCTTGCTTAGATTTCGATGGTATGGAGCGGGAATTATATTGAGAATCGTGAATTGCCATGGATTCAATGGTAGTGTGAGCATTTTCAACATTGATTTGATCAAATCTTCCATTGTTAGCGGAATCCAGGATACGACGAGACTCTATATAACACCCATTATAGAATGTGATGGCAAGGAGCCATGAATCTAACCCATGATGAGGACACTCTCTTTGCAAATCCTTGTACCTCTCCCAAGATTCATATAGGCTCTCATCATCCCCTTGTTGGAAACCAGTGATTTGACTTCTTAACAAAGCGGTCTTTTCTGGAGGAAAGTACTTTTGGTAAAAGGCAAGAGCTAAACTCTCCCAATCAGTGATACCCAATGTAACCTTATCAAGGCTATGTATCCACAACTTTGCCTTACCCCTCAAAGAAAATGAGAAGAGCATCTCTCTAATTTGTCCTTGGGTTACTCCAGTTTGTCTGATAGTGGAGCAATAGTCACAGAAGTTCTGGATGTGGAGGTTGGGATCTTCTGTGGCATTGCCACTAAATTGGCTTCTTTCTATAAGGTTGATGAAGGCAGGTTTGATTTCAAAGTTTTGGGCTTCGATTTGGGGTGTAGCAATACCCCTTGGAAGTGTTTATGCGGTGGGTTTGGAATGGTCTGAAAGTCGAACCATTTTATTTTGTGAAGATGAAGATGGAGTGTTGTTTGAAAATTGATTGGTTTTTTTTTTTTTTTTTTTTTTTTGTGAATGGAGATGAGAATGGATCTTCTTCTCCTTCAAGAGTAGATATAATATCCGAGTATTTCTCACGAATACGATCTAAACTTAAAGTATCAGAAGCTTTTGAAATTTCGTTAAATAGCTTTCGTCTCCTACGCAGAGTTCTTTCTAGATCGGGGTCTAAAGAGATAGGGGTCCCTAGTCTAGAAGATTTGGGCAAAAGATTGAAAGCTAAGATGAAAAATCAAGAGGGGTCTAAAGGAATTTAGGTTCCTAAAGACTAGATAAAACTAATTGCGATAAAAATCACAAGAAAAAGGAAAACTAAACCGTGCTCCCCGGCAACGGCGCCAAAATTTGATCGTGCTAGTCGCGAGCTCGATACAAAGATAAATTACCCAGACTAGGCTAATAACAAATTAATGTAATTAGGGAAGTAGGGGTCGATCCTCAGGGAGATGGTGTTTCCTATAGAATGTGAAGTGTCTCGCAATTTGGTCTTATCTAATGAATATCTGGGTTTTGGGATTTTGATATCTAAACTAATATAAAGCATAAATGAAAACAAAATAAAAACAAATGAAAACAATAAAGCAAGTGATGAAATGCATCTAGGGAAGTAGGTTCACACATGTAGATTGACATATTGATGAAATTGGATTTGGAACATGCAAGTAATTCATTGTGAGTTCGTAAGAATGATGTGTTCATTACAATCATAGATCAGATGGTCTAGCAGGCTTTTGGGCGATTTACTAGGTCTTAATCTACCATGTCATGCTTTGTCTATTCAATTCTCGTATGTCTACATTGGAAAAGAATTCCATTTTAGTCAATGATTTCCGGCCAAAATCGTCAACTATCGTTACAATCCAAACATGCATAGACACAACGTTTTAAAGGCACAATTTCTTTTATCCAATTAACATCTTTTAATCAATCTAACATGGCTACCCTACACCCTAGAAAGGTGACTACTCACTCATGATAATGTCTAATTCTAAAATGATATTAACAATGAAAACTAGGATTGACATGTTCTAAGACTCTTTATATGGCAATAATAACGACGCTAATTGATAATCTAAGAAATGAAATTGCAATTATAACGATGCTAAATGAATCTAAGATAATATGTAAAGAGAATAACAATCAAATGGAAACAATAAAGACATTTAAACAAAATATAAAGTAGGAATACCTATATGACGATCAATGACGATAATGATAACAATAATAAAAAATCCTTGCACATAGTAAACGATCCACCAATTACAACGCTTGAACCACACAAAGGAGATTACAAGGACGAAATTCTTATCGATCTAAACTAAAGTTTTTATATGGCAAGGACAGAAATAAACTAAGAACTAAAGACTAAAGAAGAAAATGAGAGAAGGGAGGCTAGTTCCCCCTCCTCCTAATCTAGGGAGAAATGTAAGAAGAGAAGAAAAGAGGGTTGTAGAAAGGATGTGTTGAGAAGAGTGGCTGGAGCTCTCTTTATATAGCATTAGGTTTCTTGGGGAAGGGGTCAAGCATTAAACATATAAGACAAAAATAGGAAGTTGAAGCATCTTGTGCGAAGCAGCACACTTACCCGATCGGGTACACACTTCCCCGATCGGGTAAGTGGTCATCTGGAAGCTTTTGACTAATGCTTCATCTCCCTTTGCTTTGACTTGACTTCCAACATCCCCCTTGACCTCTTGAGTCGGGTTTGTTGATAGGGTTTGATGTAAAGCGATGAATTCTTCGCCTAACTGATTGATCTTCCGACAATTGCGAAACTGTCTTTACTATTTCTCTCTTTTGAATTAGTGAACCTTCTTGAAATGCCTTTCACTTGGTCAAGCTTGCTTCTTCAAATCGTCGGGTACTAGGCAAATGCTCGGAAATATAGAAAAAGGGTGTAGAAACGTCACTTTCCCTACAAAACAGGTTAGAACACAGGAATTCGCCTAGAAGACGATATTAGCTCATAAAATGGCTTAACAAAGCACAAATGACATACAAAACCGAGCTAAATTGGGGGTTAAAATCATACAAATATTCACTTATCAATATGTTGGTTGAGAAGATGGTGTCCAGAATTAAGGGATGGAACATAAGGAAGATATCCTATACTGGTAGACTTACTCTTGTAAAGGCAGTATTGAACACTTTGCACAACTATTGGGCTCAAATTTTCATTCTACCTGTGGGTGTGATTGATAAACTCAAAGCTATGTGCAGGAATTTTTTATGGGAAGGAGAAGATACTTTTTCAAAGGCTCCTTTAGTGGCTTGGTCTACTCTTTGTAAAGGAAAGGATCAAGGGGGCTTGGGCATTTTTGACAGTAAGATTTGGAACATTGCAGCAGTTGGTAAGCTAGCCTGGTGAATTCTTGTTAAAAAAGACCATGTTTGGATTAAATGGATAGATAAAATATACCTCAAGGGGAGAAATTGGCTTACTTATGAACCTAATGCAGCTAGTTCTTGGGCATGGAGAAAGATATGTGCAACCAAGGAAGCTTTGAAGGTAGGATTCTCATAAAGTCTGTGGCCTGATGGGGAGGATGGGTATACTATTTCTAGAGGATATAAATGGCTAAGTGATCTGAATGTGGTGAAACCTCCTTGGTGCAGGATTGCCTGGAATCATTTGAATGTCCCTAAACATAATTTTATTTTCTGGTTAATCTGTCAGGAACGTCTACTTACTCTGGATAGGATTCAAAAGATGGGTTTTGGTGGAGATATTACCTGTTTACTTTGTGGTGCCAGCCCTGAAAATCATCAACATCTTTTTACAGATTGTTGTTATGCTCAGAAATGCTACAAGTGCTTGGAAGATTGGTTAATGGTTCATGCTAGAGGAGGTTTTACAACTCCTGCTCTACTACAGATGAGACCTCAGTCTGGTTTTAGAAGGAAGGTATGTTGGTCTTTGTTTGTGGCCATTCAATATGGTATCTGGATGATTAGGAACAAGTGCAGGGTATCAGGATATGTTACTAGGCCAGAGCAGTTGGTGCAGGAAATCAAAACTCAGGCTAGGCATCGTCTCATGAATCTTCAGATGGGGACTCTTCGTATAGATGATAGATCTTTTATGGTGTCGTGGAAAGGGACTCATGTAATAATGCTGGATGTATTTTGTTTTTAGAAGTATGTTTGATCCTTCATTATTGTATATGGAGGTCTAATTGTATAAGTTAGGTTGTATGATTTGGTTGTTATTTGATTAATCAAACTTACATTTACACCAAAAAAAAAACATTGCCAACTCTAACCCAAGTTTCTTAGACTATGAAAAGTCAGGTACTTGAACTAAAAGTACAAAAGTATCTAACTGAATTAGAAAGACACAAGTTTTTAGGGGAAGATGATAATCGTCATCGAAGTGTAACAAATGAGCCTTCTTTCTCTTATCCGTTTTAGGCACTGCATCACTTTCGGTCTACCTGCATAAAAAAGGAGAAAGTTGTACAGAAGTCGGAGATCTTTTTTTTTTATCAAATTAACACTAGGTTGAACCACTCGGCTTCAGTGAAGGGAGTAATCCACCTTACATCTACAAACCTTGGTCGAAAGCTTTCTTACAGCAACAAACTAAAACTGAACCGTTGATACGTTGCTAACTAGAGAGAAATCTGATGAAAGACGATTCTATTTTTCAATTTAGAAGATAACTTCCTCCTGAGACACACTGTTACTCTCGGGAATTAATGTTGTATATTCTTATATGCTCCTGACGCGGGGATTTTTTTTTGTCGCCTTCCCCTGGCCAAAACAAATTTATAAACTCAACTAAGCTAATGTAGTAGCGGTAGTCGAGGTCGATCCACAGAGAGGTCAAGGTCGAATATTAGTTCGTCTTAAATTATAAGCTAGCTACGCAAATCAAGAAGAGAGCTAATATTAAACTAAATAACTAAACTAATGACTAGCTAAGTCTACTAACTAATTAAACAAGTAATAGAAATTGCGGATTAAATAATAAAGAAAGGTCTAGGGTCCGATTTTCTCCACTAACACGCCTTATTTATTCCCATGAATCCCGTCAACAAGTCATTAGGTTATTGTTTAGGGGAAAACGCCTCTAAGTCGCCTAACACCTCCCTCCCGGGTTCGCGTTAGGACGATAGTAATCCCGATCACCTCCCTCCCGGGTTCGTGACTCGGAATCCCCTATCCTAGGCCAAGGTCCACTAAAATGGGCCCATTCTCATGTACCCGACAAAGGCTAAGGTCAAAACAAACCCGTTATCTTCCCGGTCATTCCAATCCTTTTCCCAAAGGTAAAGTTCAAACCGACAATTAAAGGCACCCTCCTTAGGTTCTCCCTCCCGGGTTCAACCTAAGTCGACAACTAGTTTAAATGAGGTGAGTCGGCTCCCAACCTAATCAACTCCCGTTGATGGTCAAGGGTCAAGAGTCAACAACAATCCCAAATAAGCATAAACAAGTCAAATCCTTTAATTAACCCAATTAACTACCCAACAACTCATTAATTATGGGATTCAATCAAATAAACTTGGCATGTTACGGATTAATCGAACCCTAGCAAGACAACTACTCACTAATCATAGATATACTAATTGAAATTCTAATAATTACTCTAAACATAATACTAAGCATTATAAAATACTAAAGATTAAAACTTTAAAGTAAAACAAAGCTTAATTAAACAAACATAACAATAATTATAATACTAACTAAGTTCAACATTACTAATAAGTAATAACTAGATCTACTAAAACATTGTAATGAAAATGAAATTGAAAAGTAAACAAAGAAGGAAAGATGAGATTTTTACCGATTAACATAAATGAGACGGAAAATATATGAACTTTGAATTAAAACCCAATCTTTCGATCTTAGTCTTCATACAAAATCCGAGTGAAGTGAACTATTACAAGATTTGGGGAAGAATTAAAGGAAGAAATTAAATTACGATAATCTAATCTAGTAAGACGGATTGAGACGGTCTAAATTTCTAAGATAAAATAATCTATTCTAGTCTATTGCTACTCCTACTCCAGTACTCTCTCCGTCTTCTCTCTCTTTGTTCTCCCTCCTCTCTCAAGTTTTCAGGTTTGGCCTATTTATATAAGATTAAAATCACGCAAAACGAAGTCGTATAAGGTCGGGGTGAACATTGTGCGAAATTGAGACTTTGCACGGCCAACTTCGTTTCGCACGGCCAACTTTGCACGGTCACTACTTCCCTGTTTCAAGTTCGCACGGTTGACTTCGCCATGCACGGTCAACTTCGCACTTCTTATACCTTTTTGCTTCAATTTCGCACGGTGTTCATTTTTTTCCTTTATTAGCGTGATCCTTCTACTTCTTTTTTGGGTCGTGGGTCGTTGAGTTGTCCCAAGGGCCTTCTCTATAGTGCTCGGTGGGTCCACATCGTACCTAAATAGCATTAAAACCCAAAAGTATAGAACAAAACACCCGAAAATCGGGTTTTACGCATTTAAACCATTTAAACATAATTCTAACATAAAGCACATAAGAATATGGATTAAATAACACAATTATTAGCATAAAAAGTGTGCAAATAATTAGGTTATCAAATCTCCCCACACTTATCTCTTACTCGTCCCCGAGTAAGTACTAGGACTAACTACGAACTCTTCTAAAAGTGAGTGCACGATATAAGCACCACTTAGCTATTATTAGACTACTAGTATCCGAATGAGTATTAGCGCTCTTAACGCCCTTTCAACTCACATAGTCAATGATCATGGGAAAGATGCATGACTTTCAAGGCAAGTGAGGTCTTGCACAAAATGGATGAACCAAACAGTTAAGCAATTAATCATTCAATAAACGGTTCACAAAGGTACAAAATGATTACCTTCCTCATCTAGGTAGCCGAGGCCAAAGCCACCAAGTAAGTGGTTTTATTCATCCGATCATTCCTCAAATAGTAGTCAAATATATAATTAAGAAATTCCGTTAAAAATCTAAGAAAACTACGCTTACAAATGCATGAAATCAATTAGGCACCCGCGCTACCTTTCAAAAACTAGTAAGGGTTTTTCTATGATGTACCCTTGTGTTTTTTCAGATCCTACGATATACCCTCGATTTTTCAGAATCACACATGATACCCCTAAACTCAATAAATTGTTCTAAAAATACCCTAAATGCTAAAATTTTACAATTCTAAATATTATATTTTGACGGTTTTAGTTGATTATTCGTCAAAAATACTTGTAATCGTCAATAAAATCCTTATTTACTCATCAATATACAATTTTTTCTGACATTAAGTAACCATTCAAAAACTCAAATTTAGATAATTGGGGTATCTTAAAAACTAATATAGGAGTTCAGGGGTATATCAGATGTTTCTTAAAAATCGAGGGTATATGTTATAATTCAAGAAAACATAGGGGTACGCGATAGAAAATCCCAACTAGTAATGTAAGGGTGAAAGATTGTGGAATAATAGGTCTCCCATGAGTTATAATCCAAAAGTGGTGGAGTGGTCGGTCTCTTATCAATGTTAAGAGGTAAGGGTCTACCCATTTCGGCAACTTATTCGATATTTGGTTAGGGAAATATTTTTGGATTTTTGATATTTGTCCCAATTATTTGATTTTTTGACTTTTTAATTTTTGGTAGTGCTTGTTTGGAATTGACAATTCATGAAATCAAAATGTTAGACTTGTGTGTGTTTCTTAACAATTTGGACCCACCGCTATATAAGTGCTCGAATGGGGGTACAAGCATAACGATGGCCACCCACATTCTCAAAGATTCAACCGTTGATCACCCACCGAAATCTTTCAACTTGCGCACAATGTGCCAAGTTGGGTGGTCGGGAGTGACGGGATTCCTTAAAAGAACATAAGCGTGAAAACCTCATTAAACAATCGCATGATCAAAAGGAAACAACACTCTTCTTTGGGGAAGTTTAAGCACTAAAAAATGACCTCCATGGTCGCCTTCGTCCACCTACCACTCAAGGATGTTTCACAACACGGGTTGAAATGGAATGAAAAACCTTGCAAAACTCGATTTACATTGACCCAGGCCGTTTGGAAGCCTAATATTAACCCATGTATATGTAAGCATTGTTTTCAAAAGAAATTTAACTAAATTTTAAAGTTAGGGAAATGACTACTATTATTCGGAATATTCAAAATCATTAAACCACTTATCGTATTTTTGGTATTTTCCTTGAAAACAATTTTTTTTTTATGCAACTACACTACATGAATGTAACTAGATATTCACAAACTTACCATGAATGCAAACTAAGTACGATAATGCAACAAATAACCATGCAAACTAAAATAGAAAATGCAATCCTAATCTACTACACAACATTCCACAACCACCAATTCCTCAAATCATCATCAACAAGTCAAAAATCTCCCAATTTCTCGTGTGATAGAACAAGAAAAGAAAGGGAAGGAGAAGGGGTTGTAAACTTCATACAATTGCAAGCTCTTTAACCCTTCTTCTTGTCTCCGATAATTGGTTGCGGAATCTACACATGAACAAACTACACACGAGCACAAGTATATATATACAAAGGAGAACTCGTATTTTTTTGAAATTTTAAATTTTTTTCAATTTATTTTTTATTTTCACAATAATCCCTACACTAATCTCCTCCCCACACTTAAACTTGACATTGTCCCCAATGTCTAAACACAAGGGAGGGCAAAAAGAGAAGGTGGGTGAACAATATTACCGTTTCAAGCATGAACTCCGGTCATTCCACTAGGTGAAGTAACCTTGAATCTTCAACTTCAATAACTCACCACCTTCTTGTTGGTTTTGAAGCGCACCAAGATAATACCTACACACATGAAATAACAAAAACAAGCAAGCAAAGAAATATATACACCAAAACACTCAAGCAAGTAAACAATCTAAAAATCCCATCAAGGATCTCATTAACTTATCAAATGAGGAGGACCAATCCTCGGCAAAGTGGTCACACGCAATACAAAGCAAACGAGGCCAACCACATAACCAAGAACGGAGAAGAACATTAGTGAAAAACTTGTGAGGAAAGAGTCGAATACCAAATATTTCAAAGGCACTCAAGTATTGGTCAATTGGTCTCAAATCCACAAGAGGGGTTAAAATCTCAAAATCACGCATAAGACCAACGGCCAAACTAACCATCTTGAGACTCTCCTCACAATCCTCACCAATAATCATAGGCTCAAGCAAAGGGGTAAAAGAAATGAGGTTAAAGGAATCGGTAATGAGCTTCTCCTCACCACTAAAGAAAACCTCAAATTTCTCAAGAATGGGTTCTTCAAGTAGAACAATCTCACAACCCCATTCATCCTCAATGCCCAAACTCTCCTCACTCAAAGAGTCGCCACAAGACTCATACTTCTCTTTTGCTTCATCCATTTGCTCTTCACTAACTTCAATTGTAAGAGCATCATTTATTTTGATCAATTCCCTTTCCAAGATCTCATAATTCACCTCAAAAGACACGCCCTCATATTCACACAAATCAAATTCCTCAAAATTTTCGCTAAGAGGCCTATTCGGCTCATTCAACCACACATCATCATTATCATCATCAAATCTCACACTCTCAAACTCACAATCCATAAATAAAGGTGTAGGTTGGAAGATAAGGGGTGAAGGGGGTCTTGCCAAAGGGTAATGAGGTTCAAAAGAAGAGTCACGGGTATCCAATTCATCATTATCATTGTTCATCACATTGTCATACATAGGTGGTGGGGAAATCTCCTCAAGCACAAAATTACCATCCCCTTCCACATCAAGACTATGATAATGCAAGTTCACATACTCTTCTTCAAATGTTTCATCAACAACCTCATACTCATCAAAATAAGTCTCCTCACCAACATCATCAACACACTTCTCATTACCAAGATTCACATCAAATGTCACACATTCTAACTCATTCAAAAACATGTCATCCAAATCACCATTAACAAGAGAACAATGAGCATCATACGAACATGTACCATCATCAATACTCATAGACTCCAACTCAATTTCATCACTTGATATTTCAAAATTCACATATTTAGTTGTGAGTTGGTGTTTAAGAGGTGAAATTGGACAAGAAGAATAGTGTGACAAGTTTCCATCAAGTGGTAGCATAACATTGACCTCATTCATCAAATTCAAATTCAAACGGGGTGGGGAATAACCATATGAAGGGCAAGCTTGAGAATTATGTCCACCACCACCACATGTATCACAAGTTGATGAAAAATCATGCATACCACACATATTAATCGAGGAGAGGGAAACATGTTGAGATTGGATATTGTTCAAATTATCAAGAGAAAAAGAATCATTCATCTTAACCAAATCATCAAATAAAGACTTTATATTCTCATCTCTAGCTACCAAAAAGTCTTGGTGGGCTACCTCTTCACATTGAGAAGCCATGACTTCTACGAAGTCCCAAAATTCTCCACAATTCATGTAAAAGACTCGATCACAACTCAAATAATTTGCCAAACTACGAGTTTCAAGATTCATGCCATCACATAAAATGCAAAGCGCATCAATATTCGGAAGAGAGTAGCCACAAGAACCAACATGAGATACATAATCATAGAACCTAGCAAAATATTCATGGAATGGTTCATTTTCATTTTGCCAAATATTAAATGAAGACACTATTAAATGTAAGACACTAAGTGTAATGAAGTGACAATTAAGAGACACGTCACAAAAAAAAAAAAAAAAAAAGTAGTGCAACACACAAGCAACAAGCTTCAAGTAACAAGCAACAAAAATACGTAGTCTAACAAACCTAAGACTAAACTAATATCAATCCGTTGACCTCCTAGGCAACGGCGCCATTTTTGACGCGGGGATTTTTTTTGTCGCCTATCCCCGACCAAAATAAAATTTATAAACTCAACTAAGCTAATGTAGTAGCGGTAGTCGAGGTCGATCCACAGAGAGGTCAAGGTCGAATATTAGTTCGTCTAAAATTATAAGCTAGCTACGCAAATCAAGAAGAGAGCTAATATTAAACTAAATAACTAAACTAATGACTAGCTAAGTCTACTAACTAATTAAACAAGTAATAGAAATTGCGGATTAAATAATAAAGAAAGGTCTAGGGTCCGATTTTCTCCACTAACACGCCTTATTTATTCCCATGAATCCCGTCAACAAGTCATTAGGTTGTTGTTTAGGGGAAAACGCCTCTAAGTCGCCTAACACCTCCCTCCCGGGTTCGCGTTAGGACGGTAGTTATCCCGATCACCTCCCTCCCGGGTTCGTGACTCGGAATCCCCTATCCTAGGCCAAGGTCCACTAAAATGGGCCCATTCTCATGTACCCGACAAAGGCTAAGGTCAAAACAAACCCGTTATCTTCCCGGTCATTCCAATCCTTTTCCCAAAGGTAAAGTTCAAACCGACAATTAAAGGCACCCTCCTTAGGTTCTCCCTCCCGGGTTCAACCTAAGTCGACAACTAGTTTAAATGAGGTGAGTCGGCTCCCAACCTAATCAACTCCCGTTGATGGTCAAGGGTCAAGAGTCAACAACAATCCCAAATAAGCATAAACAAGTCAAATCCTTTAATTAACCCAATTAACTACCCAACAACTCATTAATTATGGGATTCAATCAAATAAACTTGGCATGTTACGGATTAATCGAACCCTAGCAAGACAACTACTCACTAATCATAGATATACTAATTGAAATTCTAATAATTACTCTAAACATAATACTAAGCATTATAAAATACTAAAGATTAAAACTTTAAAGTAAAACAAAGCTTAATTAAACAAACATAACAATAATTATAATACTAACTAAGTTCAACATTACTAATAAGTAATAACTAGATCTACTAAAACATTGTAATGAAAATGAAATTGAAAAGTAAACAAAGAAGGAAAGATGAGATTTTTACCGATTAACATAAATGAGACGGAAAATATATGAACTTTGAATTAAAACCCAATCTTTCGATCTTAGTCTTCATACAAAATCCGAGTGAAGTGAACTATTACAAGATTTGGGGAAGAATTAAAGGAAGAAATTAAATTACGATAATCTAATCTAGTAAGACGGATTGAGACGGTCTAAATTTCTAAGATAAAATAATCTATTCTAGTCTATTGCTACTCCTACTCCAGTACTCTCTCCGTCTTCTCTCTCTTTGTTCTCCCTCCTCTCTCAAGTTTTCAGGTTTGGCCTATTTATATAAGATTAAAATCACGCAAAACGAAGTCGTATAAGGTCGGGGTGAACATTGTGCGAAATTGAGACTTTGCACGGCCAACTTCGTTTCGCACGGCCAACTTTGCACGGTCACTACTTCCCTGTTTCAAGTTCGCACGGTTGACTTCGCCATGCACGGTCAACTTCGCACTTCTTATACCTTTTTGCTTCAATTTCGCACGGTGTTCATTTTTTTCCTTGATTAGCGTGATCCTTCTTCTTCTTTTTTGGGTCGTGGGTCGTTGAGTTGTCCCAAGGGCCTTCTCTATAGTGCTATGTGGGTCCATATCTTTCCTAAATAGCATTAAAACCCAAAAGTATAGAACAAAACACCCGAAAATCGGGTTTTACGCATTTAAACCATTTAAACATAATTCTAACATAAAGCACATAAGAATATGGATTAAATAACACAATTATTAGCATAAAAAGTGTGCAAGTAATTAGGTTATCACCTCTCTAGGCAAAGGAGAAGAGGAGGGAACCTCCGCTGCTCTTGAAGTATCTCTGGGAGCTTTCCTGTTTGGATAAAAAAAATTAGGTGAGGAGACGAATCCCAGAGAAAGATGATGGTCCTTGGTGAAAAAAGTGCAATTTCTTTCCCAATATCAAATTCTCATTGTCTTGGGACTAGATATGTAATTTATTTTTGGCTTGCTTTGAGCAGGAGAAGGTAAATTTTGAAGGTTGTGCGGAAAATGAATACTCATAATCATAGGACGAGATATGTAATTTATTATCAGCTGGTATCGGGTTGTGCCAAGTGTGCCTGGGTCGGACCGTGCCTAGGCACGGTTGTTCTCCAAAAATATGGACGAGGAACGAGGAAGGCCCATTCGTGCATGGCCGTGCCAGCCTGAAAAGACACTCGTGCCCATTCCGTACCAGGCCAACCTCGTGCCGGGTGTCGTCCATGAGCCAGAAATACCACCTTTATATGCGCCCAAAATTCTACCTCTATTGGTAGACAGCTGAAGAAGACTTGTTGAGATCTTGATTCTCATGATCATATGTACTTTATTAATTAAGATTATGGCACCGTGAGTCTGTGACCGTATAGTCCTAATGTTATATTGTAAGAAAATTTTATATCTAATTCTAATGTTATATTGTAAGAAAATTTTATCTATGGATTTTGATCATATATGCTTGAGATGATGGTACGGGTGTTTCGAAAGAACCTGGACCGCAAATACCGAAAACATTTCGACCCCAATTACCAACGCGAATCAGATTGATAACTAGGAAAAAACTGGTCATTTTTAAGAAATTTTTTTTGCTCAATTGAATCGAAACGTTGAGAAAGAAGTTAAGAAAAGAGAAGAAAAGAGAAGAAAAGAGGAACATACACTCCCTAAGTTAATGGATTGAACAAAACAGGGAGTTTCATTGGAGCTGAGCTGGAGAATGAAGCGTTGTCACACTACAAAAATCACCTGGGAAACTGACGGAACAAATCCGTCAGTAACACCTATTTTCCGTTAGGAATGTGCATTACTGACGCATAATCTGTCAGGAACGCGCTTCGATTCGATTTGTCATAAAAAACTCGATTCTGACTGATTTTCCGTCAGTAATAAGATTTACTGATGGTTTACTGACGGATAATTTGTCGAACAACATAGGGCCAATCTGTGCTAAAGGCAACATTTTTGTTGACTTTTCTGAGAGAATTTCAGTCAGTATGGTCAACATGATGTTGACGTTTCTGACGGATTTTTGGTCAGTAATTAAAGTGACAGTGGCTGGAAACAGCAGCCTGCTGCCCAACCACAATGCGGATTTGGCATTATTTTGAACGATGAAAACTCCAATGAAACCTGCAATATAGCAAATATAATCGTCGACTGCAAAGCGAGAATTCATTCTTGTCGACCGCAAGAGCGGGAATCAACAAGAGGCAAGAAAAGAACTAAACAAGATCGATGCAAATTGGAAAAACAAATGTTTTTTATATAAAAAGTTTTACAAATTCGTACAAACGTCTTACTAACTTAGAAATACAATCGTCTTACTAACTTATAAAAACTAATGTCTGTAACATAACAACGATTAAGATAGACGACAAATACTAACTGAAAGGCCGCAATAGAATCCCGCCCAAAGTTGTGCCCGCCGTCCCCGTTGTCGTTCCTTGAATGTGGAGGAGGGTAATGACAAGTGCACTAGGGAAAAAACACCAACATCGCCGCTTGCATGGCCTCCATTTGCTCGTTCTGGCGACAAACTTGGTCTTGAGTGGCACGTAATTGTGCTTCAATGGCTACTCGGGCAGCTCGCTCATCTTCTCGTTCATTAACCATTTTCTTCAATTGCTCCTTCATTTGAGTATTCTCACTTGCGAATTGAGTGTACTCGGTAGGACTGTAAGAGAAAGATGAGCGTGCACTTTTGTTACAAGGTGGTTCATACCACACTTTTTCCCCCTTATTTTTGATCCCGAATAGTCTCGACTTCTTGTCGAAACCTTTGATAGCATCATAATACGCATTGAACTAGTCTGGGATTTGCCAGTGGGCGTTGACTGGCTCATTTCTTCATTGTAAGCGTCCAGAAAAAACAAAAATGAGTACGAAATTATAAATAAATAGTATTGAAGTTGGATATATATATATTTAAGTTGAATATTTAGGTGAGTCCACCTAAATATTTGAGTCCGTGAGTCCAGCTATACAATATCACTGGTTACACTAAACAATATCACGAAAAAAATCATCACATAAGGGTGAAAAATATTATATGTAATACTACTCGTCGTTGACGACGACCACCCACTTATTAATAACGGCGACATATCCAAGCACCTAGATGACACAAGCAAACAATTATTCGGCACCATCATCACCCATTAATTATCCCTTGTTTTCTTTTCAATCTTCACATTCCTCCACCCTTACACATTACTCCTACTCGGAGCTCACACCACCCTCAATCGCAACAAAATTTGTCAGTGTCATCGTTAGATTAGGGCTCTCGTTGTCGGTTATGAAGAAAAATGCCAGAAGCAAAGAAGCTATATACAATAATTTTCGGTGAAACACCGATAGTAATGATTTTCCGGCTAAAAAGGGCGAGAGAATTATAGTGTTTGTCGGAGCTTCAGTATTGGAATCAATTGGTGTGAAAAAAGGTATGAAAACAAAAATTGGTGTTAGTGCGCGAAAAAGTGGTTCAGAGGTGTGATATTGTATAGTATATCTTGTGATATTGTTTAGTATAACTTGTGATATTGAATCGTGGACTCACGGACTCAAAAAGATAGGGTGGACTCACGTGATCCTTATTATATATATATAAGAAAGAAAAAATATTTAATCGGTTAGAAAAACTTACGTTTGCAGCAGCTCTAGGATTAACCCACTCCCCCTTTTTTATTTATTTGTCTTTTCAAACAACTTGTACGGCATAGGATTCTCACCCTAAAAGTAGTATAAAACATTAAGCTAGTGATATATCGGCAATCATTTATATTATCCAATTTGTTGAAGAAAAAAAAGTTCTTGCCAATTCTTTAAAAGCATCAAAACAACTCTTTCGGCCTAGAGTATGGGTGCTCAATGCTTTCTGGTGCTTACCACCCGACCTTCTATTTGCCTTGCTTATTTTTGACTTTTTGGCAAATTCGGAATCAAGTTTTTTCCCTATTCCTAAGGGATTCCCACCATATTTCAGGCACCCAATCTGGCCTTTTCTTGTTTTATTGGTCCCCATTTACAAGTTTTGTAATCCTCCTCGTGACCTTATTCTGTCATTCGGGCTTTGGGTCATAGTTCAGATCGATAGAACTCACATGATTCTATTTCATGAAAAACAACTTTTTAGTAATAGCTAGAACCATACATCATCACGTTTTGTATAAAAAAAAATTATTTTTTAGTAATAGTTAGAACCGTACTAAATTATAGGTCACTAATGAAAGTAATTGTACATCCGCCTACGCTGTGATTGGCTCGCTTCACTCCATTTATTGAAGTACTCCCACCCGATGGTACGAAAGTACAACCAAGTAACGTATAGTTTGATCGGCTTGTCATACAACCCGAAAAACATATATATATTAGAAATTTAGTGATAATTATTTAGATACTATATATTTGATAAAAGTTATAATAAAAAAACCACTTACCAATGGCCTACGGTAGAGTCTCGAGACAGCATTACTCGCGTGCCCTCCTGCTCCGTAGTTGGAATCGTAGCCTCCTGATCTTGGTCATCTTAAATCTCCTCGTTGTCCTCCTCACGACGAGATCCACTAGTGTTATTCCATACAGTCTGTCGTATAAACGACCCATTTGCCATCAGTACTAGCTATATACAATGCAAATTGTTAGCTAGTTCAATATATAAAAACCGTGAGTAAACTTTTTTAATTACAATGCAAAGTTCCAAATTTGATTGAATTTTAAGAAATTCATACTTTTGTACAGTATAGATTGTTATTTTTGAATTACAACTAGTTCCCCTTACTATCACTATCACTACGAATCAACAAAGTTTCATCATCTGAAATAAGCATTCCGACTTCTTCCTCATCTTCCTCATTTTCCATTGCACTTTATCCATCTCCATCTTCATCCTTATCGTCACCGACGTCCCTGTCATACTCTCCATCTCCCCTTTCAACAACCACCTCATATTCCTCCTCACTTTAATCCCTTTCACCAAAATTGGTGAAATTGACTGACTACCGACAACCACATCTTCTTGGAAGACAATTTCGTCAACATAAGCATCAACATGCGATATTGCCTTGATTTTAAAAACTGCGGACCATTTATTACCTTTCTTAGTGGACTGATAAGGAGCATAACACACTTGATCGACTTGTAAACCTGCCACGAATGGGTTATGTCCACGAAGTTTCTTTTTTACGTTTAAATCTACAAGTCCGTATGTCTTATGGATACTAACTCCTTGTGAGGAATTATCAAACCAATTACATTTAAACAATACGATCTTATAATTCATGTGCTCGGTATAAAAAGCAAGCTCAACGAAATTTATAACCATTGATAGAATATCTTCTCCAAGTCCTTACCAAGTTACTTGGCCCTCTGGTAAAGCTATTATTAAAGGATCCTTCAATCTATAAGCCTATATATTAATAAAATAATATATTACTCCCTCCGTCTCAATCATTTGTTTGCCTTTGATTAAAATACTCCTCAAAAAAAAAAAGGCCAACAAATGAATGTGACAGAGGGAGTAATTAAGATGCTATATTCTCAATATTATTTAATAAGAAATTTATATGTATTTTTTTTAAAATTGTATCACTCACTTCATTTCGAAACCATTTCGAAAAACGTTTGTCATGTTTGTTCCAAACATCATCAGAAGACGTGACATCAGAATATGCGAGTTTGATGTACGTCTCAAATTCTCTTATAAGTACCCATAACATGTTTTAGTAATGTATGTATTACCTATAATATAATTATGATCTAGTTTGATGATTACAAATTAGTTGTGTAATAATGAACTAATAACTTACTTTTCATAAGGCTCTAAAAATTGTCCACAATTTCTTAGCACATAAAAATGAGATTCTTCATACTCTTTTTCATACAAATACCTCTGTATACATTTCGCGGTAGTAGTTAACAAGTCATTATTGAACAACTCGGCTATATTTGAATTTAGTTTGTCATCGGAATTCACACCAACTTCCAATTCTTTCGCTTTTGTGTCAATGTGATCTTCAAAATATTGGGAACAAAAATTTGAAAGTTCCTCTAACAAAAAAGCGTTGCATATGGAACCCTCGACTCGAGCTTTGTTGCCAACCTTTTTTTTTCAAATGATTAAGAAATCTCTCAAATGGATACATCCATCGATATTGAACATGTCCTCCAACTTTCGCTTCATAAGGTAAGAGAATAGACAAATGCACGATGGAGTTGAAGAAAGAGGGCGGAAATATCATTACTAACTTGCATATTATCTCTGCAATGTTTAACTCTAGACGTTCCATAGAATCAACTTTAATCGTAGAAGTGTAGAAGTCTCTAAAAAATTGGCTTATCTAAGTTATAGAATTTCAAGAATTCGTCGGGAGTAAATGTTTTAATGCAACAGGGAGTAAGCGTTCCATAAAGACATGACAGTCATGACTTTTCATGGAATGCAACAACATATTTCTATGGCAACACACCGACTCAAATCTGAAGCATAACCATCCGTAAATTTCAAAGTAGCGACCCATTCACCTAGAGCCTTCTTCTTTGTTGTTTCTAAAACAAACCTAGATGATATGAGCTGTTTCAAGCAATATTAAGTAAAGTCAGATTTACCCTTAAGGCCAAATGAATTTTTTTTTGTAACATCTATCAACTTGTTGATAAGCTGTTCAAAAACATTTTTCTGTATGTGCATAACATCTAAGTTATGTCGAATCAACAATATTTTCCAATAAGGAAGTTCCCAAAATATGCTTTGTTTTCACCAACCTTCATTTTTGTCTTTCAAAATTTTCAATTCTTCAGTAGAGACTTGACAAATTTTGGTAAATCTTTTACCGAGTCCCAGACCTGATCAGCACCGGTTAATTTTGCTGCGGCTGTTCTATTATGTTTTCCAATAAGGAAGTGTCCGGCTCTGGACCAACCGGAAAGCATACCATATGCAGGAAAATCATTAATCGTCCACATTAATGCCACCTTTAATTGAAAATTATGTTTCTTAGAGACATTGTACATATACACGGCGGTACCCCAAAGTTCTTTCATCTCTTTGATCAACGGTTGGAGGTAAACATCCAATTTTGCTTTAGGGAATTAGGGTTACTAAGACCTGGAACGTTTAGAGATAAGAACATAAACTGCCTCTTCATGCATAACCAAGGGGGTAAGTTGTACGGAGTAACAATCACGGGCCTGAAAGTCCATAGACCTTAATTAGACTCCTCTAATTAGTTACTAAATTACTTGTTAATTTAGTATTTAATGATCTATGTAACATGCATGCAAATATAAAGACATCTATATAAAAGAAGAAATTTCCTCACATTGATATGGAAATAAAAAGGGCACAACAAGAACTCCTTCTTGTTGTTCTTGAGCTATAAATATGGATGAACAAGAATAATCTCCAAATTAGAAGACCTCCTTCAAGTTGCACCAAGATGATACCAAATAATCTACCCTTATTATTAACTAGATAATAAGATAGATATTATGATACTAATATTAGAATATATTACTACACTAGTAATACTTAGTAAATATTAGTATTATGAGAGTTTTAGTGAGAAGAAGGGTTTTTGAGAGATGTATGAAAAACAAGCAAGAATGAACTAGAGAAGAAAAATGAACAACAAAATGGCCTATTTATAAGCACATGGTCGGCCCTCTACAAGCATTTGTAGATGATTTTTGTTCTTATTTTGTTCTCATGCAAGGTGGTGGAGTGTAGTATTAGTTGAAATGATTTTGGTGTACTATTCATGTCATAATCACATGTGACTTGTGAGCATGAACAAAAGCAACCATCATCACCTTACCAACACTACCATGACCGACCACGTGAGGCCTTATATGGTCCATTTTGATTTTTGATATTTGTCCCACAAATACTTATTAATCATATGCTTAATTATCTTATATAATTAAGTGTTAATTTGATCATATAACAATTATATGACACAAATAAATAAATAATATGTACTTAACATTTTAAGTAATATTTTACCATTATATCAATATATAATGGGTCCCACAATGCTTAGTTAATTTATTTTACAACTCCTTGTAAATATAATTAACTAATTACCTCTATCTCAAAACCTCAACTAATTTAGTAATTTAACGATTAATTACTAAGTGAAATCTTATTTAATCATATTAAAATAAGATATAAATTTATTAGTCAATTATCGCATAATTGAAAAATAAACTTAATCGAATTTTGAGTTCTTAACTCAATTTCTAACAATTAACTCTCGTACATATCGAATATATGTAATGGACTAATTAACTGTATCATATACAAATAATTAGTTACTATTTGAATTTCATCATATAGGTGTGACCGAAAAGGATCAGTTGATCACCGCCGTCATACGACAATAACGTCAAATTCTAGTCAGCCAACCGTTATTGATTTACGTTAATCAACTGACTAATCATATATATAGTCAATAAATATCCCAATTATATTCCTTAATAAGATTTATTATGTGGCGTACTATTGTGGAGGACACCTACTCCAACAGGGCCAATATAAGTAAGACTTCCCAAATTGACCATAAGGTGAAAATATATCTGTACACAAACCTACGTGAACATTGCGAGGCTCACTTGCAAATTCTAGATGCTCTCTATCGAAATGTTTCCACCCTTCTCCATCACCTGGGTGTGCCATAGTCCTTTTTTCTCTTAATCATGAGTTTTTATGGTGCCAACTCATCTCACCTACTATGTGTTTGGTTGCAAATAATCTTTGTAATCTTGGCGCAAGCGGAAAATAAGTTAGTGGTTTACAAGGTATTCGCTTCCTATTTGAATTCTTTTTACCTTTTATACCGAGAGGCATAACACTTTGTACATTCCTCAAGATTAGCATGTTCTTCCCAAAAAAGCATGCCACCGGCGGGACATGCATCAATTTTCTCATGGGATAGTTGGAGTCCCTTAAGCAAATTCTTAATCTCTTGAAAATTGCGCGCCATTTGATTGTCTTTTGGAATAATGTCACTAATGAACGACATAAAACCATTGGCGCATCTAAGAGATACGTTGTTCTCACATTTGAGTGCTACCAACCTAGCAGCTGCTTGAAACAAACTCATATTACTTCCCTCATACACTGATTGTTCGACTTTATTTAACATTTTAAATAAGGATTAAACTTGGGGATTTGGAGTTTCATAACGAACTACTTCATTGTTAAGGTCGTCGGGATTAAGTCGATCCTCCAATATTTGATGAACATTATCACGTAATGCATTTTCAACCAACTCCCGGTAAGGATTCTCACTAACTACGATACTTGAACTTTCTTTGGTATGCAGTTTCTCACCGTGATACTTCCATACATAGTAAATATCGGCAAAACCATTCGACCAAAGATGATTTTGAACATCCATCTTCACTTTAAAAGCTAAGTTATCACATTTCTTACAGGGACACCTCATTTCACCTAAATCCTTAAACTCATTACTTTGTTCCGCGAATTAAATAAACTCTTTCACCCCATTTAGAAATATCAGCTTGGGTTTCTTTTTTTTGTCTAATCTTTCATATGTCCACTGTCGTTCTAATATTTTCATGTTATTATATGTATCTACATTTCAATATATATTTATATGTCATAAAATAAATTATCTTAATTAACAACAATGATCATAATCAATAATCACACACAATAAATAAAACATTTAATATTGCCAATATATATAATTGTCAACGAGTAAATTAAAATTCTTTTCCTTTAATTGGGTCTTTATCACTTCAACCTAAACCCATCAATGTACGTTTCAAGTCACTAGCAAACACCACTTTTGATTTATTAATGAGGACAAATTTGGCAGCAATTCTCCTTTGTTCTCTAAATACACAATGTTGAATAAATAAATACTCAACATATGCATTCTCACTACAAGAGAATGATGATTTAGCTACTGAATTAGCAATTGAGTGAAACTCAGTAGCTAAATATATAACTTAGCGACTAATATTGAGACAAAAAATATATTTAGTCTCTACATAGGAGACCAAACTATAATGGTAGCTAATTACGTCTCTATTTTAGAGACTAAATAAAGGAGGTAGCAAATTTAGTATCCAATTTAAGTGTTTAGATACAAAAGTTTGTCGGTAGCTAGAGTTGTCTCTATATACGTCGACACAATATAACAAAACAATCTATTTGGCCGCTACGTATGAGACCAACGAAAATTAGTGTATAAGTACGTAGTTAATATAGAGACAACACAAAGTGAGTAGCAAATTTAGTATCTAATTTTAGTTGTTTGCTACGGAAATACATTGGTAGCTAAAGTTAATTTTCACTATTATGTATATTGTACATTTAATACAAAATAAATATCAATGTGAAATATACTTTTGAATTATTATCAGTCTACTTATATTATTATAATTATTATTAAAAAGTACTTTATAATGCTCATACGTAACAATGACTTTTACCTTAACTAGATATTCATTACCCAAATAGTCATTAATCTTCATGTGTCTCAATGGTTTGAATGTCAGTTATGAAGTTGTAGGTCATGGGTTCGATTCCTCTTAACAACATATATTGTTAATTACTCTACAAGAGGGACGAGCTAAGCGGCGAGCGGTGGTCTTACGTGCCATGTCCCATAATGAGTGCGGATGCCTAGCAAGGGTGACGTGGCAAATATGGTAACCGTATTTATTGTTTCCTAGACAATTTAGATACTAACATGTTAGTCGCTAATTTAGCAACAACTAAATTGGTCTCTAATTCAGTCACTAGTTTAGCTACTATACTATTTATGGTAGGTAATGTAGCTACTTAAACTTTCGTCTCTATTACTGTCGCAAAAGTAGCTACTTCGAATTTGGTAGCTATTTTTTGGTAGCCAATTCTGTAGATAAATTAGCGACAAGGCTTTTAGCTACGAACCATCTACCGTCGCAAATTCCGTCTCTATTTGTAATTAGCTACCGAAAACTAGTGATTTGCTACTGAAATATCGGTAGCTAAACTAGATCTAGAGAACATTAAAGGAATTGTTGCCGAACTTTTTCCTCATTAATAAATTATAAATATGTCTCTACTACCTAAGTGACTTGAAATGTACAATCCCAAAACGAGGACTATTCAAATATTATTCCTAAGTAATTTTTGAACGGGTACTAGGTCAATATCAACACATGTAATAATTTTAGCATCAACAATAACAACAATAGCAACTTATATTACTTCAATTTATAACACACGTAACATTTTACCCTCATTTCTAACTACCATTTTATATTTTATTTAACTAATTAACACTAATTATATTCTAACAACAACAACAATTTCAACATAAGAATACAATAATGACTACTATCCTAGGGTCAATTAAAGACAAATAAATGATTAAGACGGAGGGAATAATTAAAACAAAAGTAGAGACTTTATTACCTAAGAATCAAAACAAACAAAATGACAAATGGAGATGAGGGAAGTGAGGCCAACAGCGGCAGGAAGCGGTGGTCGTCGGAGGTAAGTAAAAGAAACAACACTAAGAAATAGAGGAGTATTATTAAACAATAAAAGAGAAATTAGAGTAGTGAGTGGTAGTCGTCAGAGGTAGAGTAATGGCGGTGGATGGAGATGGTGAAGGTGGTGTCGCGTAATTTTGGGGGTTAGGGTTAAGGGGATATCGATTTGGGGAAAGAGCAGAGAGTGTTAGTCATCGCGTCGATTTTCAAATCTAAAAAAAAAATATGACAGAAATCCCGTTAGTATGCTAAAATTCGACACGGGAAACTGACGGAATTCCCGTCAGGAGAGGCGACTGTAGTTTGACTTTGGTTTGTTCACCTGACGGAATTTCCGTCATATTTTGTCAGAATATTTTGGCGCCATTATATTGACTTTGGTCAACACGCCACAATATTCTGACGGATCCTGACGGATATTCCGTCAGAATTTCAATTCCGTCTGTAAACATTCAGTGTTACGTCAGTTTCCCGAGATTTTATGATGGCGTTTATTTTCCGTCAGAAGTGCCATCAGTTTCCCGCGTTATTTTTGTAGTCCAGAGGGCGACAACAGATTAGGTGGGGAAGAGTGTAAGGATCCGCCAAATCCTTAATATTTGCGTGATCGATCCGCTTTACTTTGACCTCTTAGATTTATTTCATGCCTTTATGTATATTTATTTCTGTTTTTTATATTCAAGTAGTACTCTAAGATTACCAATATAACTTCCTGCATGTCGAGTCTTGCAGCTTACTTTTGTGTTTAAGATGCGTTTGTAGGCTTTAAGAAAACGTATCGCTATTCTGCACAGGTAATGTTTACTGCTTTGAGAAATTAAAATATCAAATAAACCTATATGAGAGGTGATAGTGAATGAAAACCACTTCTCATCTTTAATCTTTATATTGCTTGTCTCTTGCTTTCAATAATCGTATTGCTTACTTTTATTGCTTTCGTGTGCTGGACATTGATAATCGTGACTAGGATTCCTGACACACACCCCGAGTCCTGAGTCCCGAGTTGCGTTCTAGTGGGCGATCCCACACTAGCACGAGTTCCTTCGTTGCTTGTATGCTTGCCTGAGAGTAGGGCAATGGTGCGCACCACAGTTCGGCAAAAGTATCGGACCGTGACACCTAGGTAATTTTAAGTATTTAAAAGGAAACTCTTCCTCCTTGAATTATGACACATTTAAAATTCATCTTTGTCATTATGTGTCATCCCGTTAAGGTAGGCATTTGATTTGCCCGGACTTAACTTCAAATCGAAAGTTTTGGAAAAATAAAGTACTAAATGCCCGTAGCATAGTCATGATAGAGACATTATATAATAATTCGTATTAGTTTAGTAAGACTTTTACTTTATTATTGGTCTTAGTATGTCTGATGGAGACTTGGTGTTGGTTTGTCGTTCCGAGTTGATATGTGATTGGTAGAGTCCTTGTGTTTGGAATGTTGGGAGTTTAGCTAGAGGTCATAGTGTTTAGTTTGATGTGTATGTTGTTTTCGTCTTGTGTTATATTTTGAGGTAGGAGTATGAGTTGTGAACTTCTAGGACGAAGTTTTTTCTTAAAGAGGGAATACTGTAATACTCCGTATTTCTGAGTACTAGGTAATACTCGGTCAAGTTAGGCTTACTCGACCGAGTGGATGGGTTACTCGGCCGAATAGAGGGTATTCGGCCGAGTAAGCTT
This sequence comes from Heliosperma pusillum, assembly GCA_022085475.1. Classification (NCBI taxonomy): domain Eukaryota; kingdom Viridiplantae; phylum Streptophyta; class Magnoliopsida; order Caryophyllales; family Caryophyllaceae; genus Heliosperma; species Heliosperma pusillum. The sequence goes on along the minus strand of JAIUZE010003263.1, from coordinate 211,474 downwards.
GGTGTGTCAGTTGAACAATATCATGTTATTGGGCACTCGATCGAGTGTGGTGAGAACTCGACCGAGTATGTATGGTACTCGACCGGGTACACTGGTCTGCGAGATTATTTCGGACGGTTTGATTAAGGATTATTAAGGAAGATTAAAACATAATTTCACTTTACGTTTTACAATCAAACCCCTAACTCTCAAAAACTTCTAAGAACATCCTTAATCATTCCAAGCCGGATCTATTGCTTGTGTCTTGTTGATTCCAATTGGTAAGTGATTCGTCCACATGGTTTATTTTTACTATTTCTATGGAATTATGTAACCCTAATTGAATTGGGGGGATGGGAAGGGGAAAAGGGTTAGCATTAATTATATGATTAATACATGTTTAGGTGGAGAATTCGTAGAAGAGGAATTTTTATCCCTTGCTTGTAAAGTTGTAAGTAATTGCGGATTTGCTAAAAGGTAGGGTTTTCCTACTTAGTAATTGTGTAGGTTAATCATTGTGATCAAATGAATTATTGTGATATTGTTATTTGAACGATTGATGATGATGATGAAGGAGTTGTGATTGGAGTTTGGAGTGGTTTTGGTTACTATTTTGGTGGTCCGTCGGGAGACGGATCACACCCCGAGTTCGCCCCTAGTAGTTCTCCTGCTGCGAGGGGGATGTGCACATTAATGTTCCGAGTGTCTCACTGCGGTGAGATAGAATTTCGATGCCCATGGCTGCGGTCTGAGATCAATTGGTGGTTTTGCAAGTCAGGGATGGTAACATGATGCTGCTGAGGTAACCGTTGTGGTGGCCCTTCGGTTTCTCTTTCTCTATTGTGAGCTTGATTGTCTTGTACTTTGATCGGTGTATACCGTTACTGACCCTGTTATTGATTTACAAAACTGCTGTAATCTATTGAGGAATGGTGAGGAGGTGATCAGCATGTAACTCGTTGAGCTGCGATGGGATGTTGATTGGGATCACCACTGCCGAGTCATAGCTTCCGCAGAATCTACTAGAGTCATAGACATTACATTACTTTAATTGTTATGTTGGTTTTGGATTATTGGTTCAGACGGTATGCCGCCTGATTTAGGATTATGTATTTGAGTTAAGCTATTGGATTTAAATAAATTATTGTTCTTTTATTGTGAGTTTTGATGTGTACTAACTCGGGCAACCGAGATGGTAGCACCTCCATGTACTAAGGAGGTCTTGTAAGGCTCTTTGGTATATTAGATGACACAACTCGTTATGAGCACATTTAGGATGAAACTTAAAAGGATAATCCTCAGTGGCAAAGTTCAGAACTCTAGGCATATATTCCATACAAAATGTGAATAAGAGGGGGATAGAGGATCATCGTGCCTAAGTCCCATCTTACCCTGAAAAAAAAAAAAGACTATTCCATTTGGATTCAAAAGTAGGAGTAACAACACAACCCCTAAATTTAGGTGGGGAATTTAGCGCATGAAACATTTTGTCTAAAAACTTTCATTCCGAAGTGTCATAGGCCTTCCGTAGATCAATTTTGTGTTGGAGTAAGTGTCCTCAACAATAGTACGATCACATAATTAAATCTCAATAATAAGAATACCAAGGAATGATGAATATTATAGTCAACTGGTCAACATAAATCAGTAACGATTGGCTCAATTGAATTTGACATTACTGTCGTATGACGGTGGTGATCAGTTGATCCCTTGAGGCCACACCTAAAGGACAATCCCCAAATCATGTACATTAATTAATTGTATACCGATACAGATTAATTAATCCCTTAATTTGAACAGTTTTAAAGTGAGAATTATATCTTATTGTAATATGATTAAATAAGATTCATTTTAGTAATTTAATTGTTATATTACTAAGAATGCATTATGTTTATGAAACATTTGAGATAAGTGAATTTGGTCGATTATAATTACAAACTGTTGTAGATTATATTAGCCAAATATAAGATGACCCATTTTATTTACATGTAATTATAAAATGTGACTTAAATAACTAAATACAATATTAGAGAGTTGAAGGAAAATGTCCAAATATATGGATTATTGAAAACAATAATCCATACATGTAGCAATGAAATACTGTTCTTATCCCCTTCTATAAGGGACCAGAAATACCTTGTTTACGTATCATTAAAAAATGCATTAACATAAATACGGCAGTAAGAAGAGGCAATACAAAAGTATGTAAACTATAAAACGGGTCAAAGTGGATTGTCCCACACTAGCACTTCCGCGTAATAACTCTACCAAAGGTGATCCTACTACAGGAATAGCGTCAGGTACACCTGTTACAATTTTGACTGCCCAATAACCAATTTGGTCCCGAGGTAAGGAATAACCAGTTACACCAAGTCTAATTTATTTGTTATGAAATTGCATTTAAATTAGTTAAATGTACAATTTATAAGCTTAATTACATGTTGCATGTCACATGTCACATATGTGACAAATGACAAATTACAAAATAAAATGGACACCCATTTTAGGTTGGGAAAACCGGTTGGGAGGGTATAAGGTAGAGGTTTAGGTATTATTAGTTGTTCTAATTAAGAATTAGACACAATAATTAAACCTAAACCTAGACTATAAGTTATTGCATTGTTAAGAACAAAAGCAAAAGCAAAACCCTTCCCCATGCTTATTGTGGCCGGTTGGCACATACTTAAATAAGAGGAATTTTTTCCTTCTTATACACTCTACATCATTTCATAAGTAAGAATATACTTATCTCTCTTAAAACCTACATCTCTCACTAAGAAAACTTAAGAAGTTTTGTTATTAACTTGAGTTCACAAATTTCTAATAAATTTACTAAGGTAGTAATAAGAGTTATTAGAAATATATATAATTAAGGGCTACTACAATATATACTAGTGTAGTATTTTGTGGTGTAAAAGGGGTTTTGTCTTGGGTGCAACTTAGAGGAGTGTTCTTATACTAAAAACTTGGAGTTCATCCTTATTATTTAAGCTCAAGAACAAAGTAGGAAGGTGCCCTATTTTGTGCCCAAAATCCGTTCAAACCAATGTAAGGAACAATCTTTTCTTCCTTATTTGTATTTTAGTTATGCATGCATAAGATCTATTTAGTTTAAGAGTAAACTAAATGTAATATGATATTAGAAGTGTCTAATATTGAGTTTGAGAAACTGACAAGCGGTATCAAGAGTCAAGGTTGTTGCATGCATAATCGATTTTTAGTTTTTTCGAGTTATTGTAACTTGAAGAAAACTAGTAATTTGTGTTTTATTAGATAAAATCACAAAATTATTTGCATGTCAATATATACAGGTCCTAATATGATTTTAGGTCATTTTGATGATTTATGGAAATTTATATTGCTCAAATATGATTTTTAGTGTTTTTATTACATTTTAATGAGTAAAATGATGCTTAAAATGCTAAAACTAGTTAGACTTATCTTATGACCTTGAGATTTTTTCAAAATATCACACATGCATTTTACTTACTGTATGTAAAATTTCGTGTGAAGTGGACTTATTTCGTATTATTTATGATTTTTATATGATAAAATGGAATAAATAAAGGTTAGATGGTTAAAACTACTTCCGCTTTGAATTTGACCTTTAAATTTTAATATGTTGTCACATGCATGTTTTCCTGTTAGAATGAAATATTTGAGACTCATATGATTTGTCTAGCATGATTTATGAATTTTTAATGTAAAAATGGCATAAATAGTGACTTATTTAGAAAATAAAGCTAAAACAAATTTCATGTCAAGAGAAAATTGTTCCTGGTTGCATAAATATCCCACATTTCAGATCTAAAGTTGAAAATTTAATATGATTAATTTTTGCATGCTTTATGTATTTTATTTGATAAAACCGATAAAGCGCAACCATTTTTCTCAAAAACCGATTCGAAATTTTAACCATGATTTTTGACATTATGAGTTTCATGGAAATGTTTCAGAATGTAAAAAAATTTAAAATTCAAATTGTGAAATGATTATAATTAAATTTGAATTTATTTGATTAAAATATGATTTTAAAGTTTAATTATGAGCAATTATACAACAACAAGTTGAATTATTGTCAAAAATTGAGTGATGACTAATTTTTGAGGCCTAAATGAGTTGGGATAATTAACTTGGACTTAAATATGATTTAAGTATTGTTTTGTGATTTTAAAGTGTTATTATCACGCATTTCCGTAAAACCGGGTTATATTCGATATAAACTGTTAAATGGAGCGATTTGGCATTTAAATGAGCATGTTTTATACATATTATTATGCTGCATTTTTATTTATGAATGTCATATTTTCAATTTATGAATGTCATATTTTGGTTTATGTAATTTGGAATTATGTAATTTTATCTTAGTATGGCCTTAGTTTTAATCGATACTGCCCGAAATGTGAGGGAGTATTGATTCGGTTGTAATTTAATGTGATCTCGAATCACTTTATTGTATTATTTTATTTTACAAATGTATAATAGGAAATTATTGTAATTTTATTATATGTTTTGTAATTATTTGTACTACCGGAGTTTTCCCAAGACAGTGCCATTCGGAAAGGAGTTCCGAGAGAGAGACGGTGACCTTGGGAGGCGTACTTATGAAGTTCAAGGGACCAAAGGAGTTGGTTTCCGAATTTGTAATAGATTATATGATTTTCTATTCTAGGAAAGGCCATACTAGGAGTTTTTATTTTATGCTTGTATTTTATTTAATATGTTTGCATGCATTTCCAAATCGCCATAACATGACATGCATAGTTTATCGAGTATTCGACCGTGTCGATTAAAATTATCGTTAATTCATCGATTTAGTTCACTTAAACGAGATAGATAATAAATTGACATGACCTCTCATAATAAATAATTGAGATCAAGCCTTACCAAATGTAGAACCCATGAATCCCAATTTCGCAAGGAAGTAGGCTCGGCTCACCGGGGTGCTAAACTTGTTACGTTGGGTAAGTGGGGTAATAAAGGTTATTATTTCGAAATTTGGATTGAGCTCAACGAAAGTATTCGCGACCGTAGCCGCATGTGTTCCGGGCTTAAGATAATTATTAAAGTAATATTATCGACCGAGAGTTCTAATGTAGAATCGATTAAAGATTTAATCCACCAAATTATGTTAATGAGGGATGAATCGGCTTACCGTGCCCAAGTTGATATAAATTTGGATCTCGGAATCATTTATAATAGTTGGGTAGAGGTCACTATTTAAATGTTAAAACTTGTTTAAAATGTTTACAAGTATTGAAAATGATAAATGTTGACATTTTCTTTATGTCTAAAATCTTGTAGTTAATATTGTATATTCGCAATGGCAAATGATAATTCATCCCTACCACCTATGCTCCAACTCTCACAATGTCTCATGGCTTCGATCCTTCATGGATCGATGCAAGTTAGAAAAGAATGGCGCTAATTTTACCGATTGAGATATGCAACTCCGTTTGGCCGCGGAGGGTGACGACAAGTTTCGTTATCTTACCAAAGCCTCTCCCGAAACACCTAATGAAAGGTCAACCGCCGCCGCAAGGCGAGCCTATGAGGCTTACCACAATGAGTCCGCCGCGATCAAAAACATTTTGATCTTCTCGGTGGAGGCCGATCTTCAAGGGAGTGCCATAAGATGAGCACGACCTATGAGATCTATGCCAAGCTTGTGACCATGTTTTTCACAAGCACCTAGGATCGTACAATATGAGACGGCTTCCACATTATTCAACATGAACCTAAAGAGGACCAAAAGTTAGCCCTCATGTACTCAAATTGATTGAGCATGTTGAGACTCTTAAATTGCACAGTGTGACCATTCCCGAATAACTCGTTATCGACCGAGTCTTACATTCCTTGGGGAAAATCAAAGCATATGTGCAGTTTAGGGTAAACTAAAATATGCAAAACATGAAAACCTCTCTTCATGAATTGCACAAGATGCTTGTGCAAGCTGAGAGAGACATGGGACTAAATGTTAGCACCTCCAAGGATATAATAGTAAGGGGAAGTTCAAGAAAGGTGGTAGTAAAAGGAAGAAGCCCTCCACCTTCAAGGGGAAGGGTAAAGCTATTGAGAATAGATCTCCCATGCCCAAGAAGGGTTCCTCCAATGAGAAAAAAAATGCCATTATTGTAATGGCGTAGGGCATTGAAAGAGGAATTGCTATAAGTATCTTGGAGATCTTAAAACTGGAAAGGTTGTTCCAGTAGGTAAATATTTATCCCTATTGTTTATGTTATGATCTCAACTTTGGTATATAGATACGAGTTGTGATTTTGGTAATTAAGACATCCTAGCAAGGATAAAAGCAAGGACAAGCAAGCCTAATTAAGAAGGCTCTTCAAGGGGAAGCTAAGGTAGCTACCCATGATTGAAGACCTATGGAAGCTTGGTCTCATTTTGAATTGTCAAAATTTTGGGATGTATTTTGAGACATTGTTTTTAGAACTTTTATAATTTCCTTGTTTGACATGGAAATTTGTTAAATTCCTTTTATTGACATTGGTTGTAATTGGATTTAGTGACTTGGTTTTCAACCCAAGTCACTCGGTTTGTTGAAACTTTTAGTTCTAAAAACTTTTCATCATACTCTACTTGTACTAATAACATAAATTGTATTGACTCAAATTGATCATATTAGTATTATGATGATTGGATTATTTTAATAGAAGACTAAGAATTCGATTCTCACTTTGAAAGATCAATTACTAAGTCAAAATTGAGTTATTGAACTCAAAGTAGGGAGTCTACCAAACCAATTGGCCACACCACTTATAAAGATTGTAATTGACATGAATATGAGTATGTACACCTCTTTAGCTTATAGAACTAGTATATCTCGACGCTAATTAAGATTCGATGTCTTTACAATGAAGTCTTTAGTAGATCACTTAAGGTCATGTTGTGATACTTCTACCTCCCTTACGAGTATGAGTACAAAATTGTTTGTGGCTCATAAGGCTATCTTTAAATTAAAGAAAATAATTGTATTTTTCTAAAGATAGAGTGGGAGAAAATAAGCCACAATGAAAAACTAGTTAGAAATTAGTGAGTAAACCAAAAGAAAATGTTCTTAGGTTAGACTCAAGGCTAGTGAGGAGACCAAAAGAAAGCGTTCTTAGGTGAATCCTTATACTAGTGACGAGACCAAAACAAAATGTTCTTGATATAATAAGATTATGATCTATGAAGTGGAAGCACCTAGAAATTTTAAATTTCGATTTTCCAACATAAGAGACTTATGAAACTAAATGGAATCTATGCAAAGAAAATGTTTTATTTGGAGTTGTCCAATTGTAGTTGCATGGATAGACATGTAGATGTCTTCAAAAGCCAAGTTAATGCGTAACTATGCTTAGATTCGAATCATCAATGAAATACCTCATAGTAGGTGTGTATAAGATACACATCAAAACGATATGTCCAAATAGGGATTTGGAATAGGATGTGTACATGACACAAGCCTAAGGTATCTACCTACCTAAGGCTTCTACCTAGAGGTTATGATGATATTCTCTATTATGAGATATAAGAAGAGTTTTACTCGAATTGTCGAAAAGTCATGTATAGACATGAAATTCAGTGGGAGTTAAAGTCATGTATAGACATGAAGTTAAGTGGGAGTTAAAGTTATCATGTAAAGACATGAAGTTCAGTGGGAGAAGTTGTTTTCCACGTGAATGACGTATCACTCGTTGTGAGTAACGTATTCGTGTTACCTTTTTGAAAGGAATGGTTGGATTTTAATGCTGGATGAAATAGGGCAACATGTATACTAAAATCAAAATCTATTGTGGAATAGAAGATTTTAGTTTGACATTTGGAAAAGTGACTTATATCGATAAGAGCCTTTATCTATCTCAACAAGTTAAATAGGTTATTTATGTTAATAAAAGTGGGATCACTATGAAAGGGTCATAGTCATCCACTGAACCTAAGAGTTGTTGATCACATGATACCAATCATGTATGTCATTACATACACATACCTAAATGAATTGTATGCTGGGAGCATGACAAGCCTATAACAAAGTAATCCACATGAGTGTCATTGGATAGCCTACTAGAAAATCCATAGGGTTCTCAAGGAGAACTAGGGATTAATTCTTGTGTTTGGTAGAGAAAATTTGGTAATGTGGTAAAGGTTACACAAACCCAAATTTCCAAACTTATAAGGATTTGTAGAAATCATAGGCATACTTTTGTTATATATGAAGTGAATAACTAAAAGGATGATTGAAGAGTCAATCATTATCAATTCTACAAATAGAGACATAGTACATTATGATGAGGATAAGGTGGCTTACAAGGAGCTAATGGTAGATCCTTTCACCTAAATACCTATCAGTTATCATGATAACGAGTGGGAGCATCTTTCAAGTTAAAGAGCCCAACACTAGATAGAGATCTAAACATGTACGTAGATGAATTCATGTTATTAGGAATAACGTTGGATGGAAGGAAAAAGCACTTCACAAGATTGGAATAAATGAATATATGGTATATTCACTACCCAAGCCTTTATTGCATTTAATAAGATCGTCATGAATTGTCATGGACGAAATAAACTTTAGATTATATGATATGAAGCAATAACATTGTGTTGATTGTTCATATATGATAATCACATTTATCGTTTGAGTTTCTAAAACTCGTCTTGTGCTTTGTTATATCCATATGGGTTGTAGAGACAATTTTGAACCCCATTAAAGTGAACTGCATTAACATAGCATTGGCCCATAGTCAGTTATATGAGGTGACATCTCGAAGTGACTAGATTGTGGTGCGATTGATGGCAAGTTCAAGTGCCATAGGGTCATAAGGGATGGCCAATCGATCACATAGACAGACTGTGAGGGACAATCTGTTGGGCAGTGACCGCTTATAGAATTCTTGCAATTCTTGTAGCCTGGTCGTGGCAAGAGCTACTAGTATTATTTTGAGTCAATTCTTTGACTAAAGACTGTTCGCCTAAGGTGGCACCGTTTCAGAGTGACTTTGATTTATTCTCTACGACCTTCGTAGCTGGGGTCAAATGAGCATGTTTTGAGTCATGATGAGATGTGGCTATTCGAAGGGAATAGTGCGATAGGAATTGTCCACCCCTTGTCAGGGTTGTTTTAAATCTCAAGGCCACTCGAGGAGGAGTAAGATGAAAATGCGTGGCCACGCTCGGAAGGTATCTATGGTAGATAATTCCGGTCAGACAGTTACTCTCCAGATCGAGGAAACCACTCTTGATATGATCAAATGCAAGTACGACCTGCAAGACACCTTGCATTGAGTGGGAGATCGTAATAGGACAAGAGAATTGGTGACGCACACTTGTCTCAGACAAGTGGGAGATTGTTGGATTAAGTGTCCTCAACAATAGTGCGATCACATAATTAAATCTCAATAATAAGAATAAAAAAGGGATGATGAATATTATAGTCAACTGGTCAACATATATCGGTAACGATTGGCTCAATTGAGTTTGACGTTACTGTCGTATGACGGTGGTGATCAGTTGATCCCTTGAGGTCACACCTAAAGGACAATCCCCTAATCATGTACATTAATTAATTGTATAGTGATACAGATTAATTAATCCCTTAATTTGAACAAGTTTAAAGTGAGAGTTATATCTTATTGTAATGTGATTAAATAAGATTCATTTTGGTAATTTAATTGTTATATTACTAAGAATGCATTATGTTTATGAAACATTTGAGATAAGTGAATTTGGTCGATTATAATTACAAACTGTTGTAGATTATATTAACCAAATATGAGATGACCCATTTTATTTACATGTAATTATAAAATGTGACTTAAAATCTTAAGTCTAATTTATTTGTTATGAAATTGCATTTAAATTAGTTAAATGTACAATTTATAAGCTTAATTACATGTTGCATGTCACATGTCACATATGTGACAAATGACAAATTACAAAATAAAATGGACACCCATTTTAGGTTGGGAAAACCGGTTGGGAGGGTATAGGGTAGAGGTTTAGGTATTATTAGTTATTCTAATTAAGAATTAGACACAATAATTAAGCCTAGACCTAGATTATAAGCTATTGCATTGTTAAGAACAAAAGTAAAAGCAAAACCCTTCCCCATGCTTATTGTGACCGGTTGGCACATGCCCAAATAAGAGGAATTTTTTCCTTCTTATACACTCTACATCATCTCATAAGTAAGAATATACTTATCTCTCTTAAAACCTACATCTCTCACTAAGAAAACTTAAGAAGTTTTGTTATTAACTTGAGTTCATAAATTTCTAATAAAATTACTAAGGTAGTAATAAGAGTTATTAGAAATATATATAATTAAGGGCTACTACAATATATACTAGTGTAGTATTTTGTGGTGTAAAAGGGGTTTTGTCTTGGGTGCAACTTAGAGGAGTGTTCTTATACTAAGAACTTGGAGTTCATCCTTATTATTTAAGATCAAGAACAAAGTAGGAAGGTGTCCTATTTTGTGCCCAAAATCCGTTCAAACCAATGTAAGGAACAATCTTTTCTTCCTTATTTGTATTTTAGTTATGCATGCATAAGATCTATTTAGTTTAAGAGTAAACTAAATGTATTATGATATTAGAAGTGTCTAAAATTGAGTTTGAGAAACTAACATTTTGAACATACATCTTATCGTAGCATTAATTTTCTTGCATAATCTGATTAAGTCTTAACAAATATGAATGTTTTCCATAATGTTTCCGCCCTTGATAAGACCAACTTAATTCTCGCAAATCAAATCAGGAAGAATTTTTTAGAGTCTAGTGCTCCTTATCTTAGATATTAATTTATAAAGGACATTCCAACATGCAATATAATTAGCATGGGCCTAAAATCTATAAACATTTCAACGTGTAATTTATAAATATGTTTAAATAGAAGTTGAATCAATATATCAATAATATAGTTTTAAAACTTCAAAAATTTATTTTTATAAGTTAAATGATATAAAAAATTTACATAAATAACATTAATGTCGACTCGTACGTCGCACGTGTATAAAATCTAGTAGCTTATATGTTTGGAATACATTATCCCTTTTTTTCCTTTCACAGTTTGGCCTAGTCATGAATAGGTCATATTAGGGCCCTGTTCTTTCCAGCTTAATTTCAGCTCATTTCAGTTCAGTTCAACTCAGTTCAGTTCAGTTCAGCTCCATTCAGTTCAGATCAGTTTAGCTGACATCAATTTCTATGAATTGCAATAGTTTTGGTATGTCATCTTCTCTTTTCGTAGGGAGTAGTTCAATAGGTCCCTCGTCTAACGTCTACTCGCTTTTTAATGTCATAAAGATCCATTCGTCGGCGTTAGGCCACGTTCTTTTGGGCTGAACTTTGTTGAAATTTTCTGAGCTTAACTTATCGGAGCTTAACTGAACTGAACTTATCGGAGCTGAACTGAACTTATATGAGCTGAACTGAACTGAACTTATAAGAGCTGAACTTTTCTGAACTTAATTTTACTTAATTGAATAGAACTTATAGAATCTAAACTTTACTAAACTGAACTTTATTATTATTATTATCTTTTGGAAATGGTTGTCATACAAAAAAAAATACTCTAAAACATAAGGTAAGATAATAACATTATTCCGATTTATATAAATTAGTTTGTTCATACAGATTACTACGTTTACAATACGATAAAAAAAAAATCACATATTACATTGTTTTCTAACCATCTATTTCCATATCATCATCTTCCTCATCGGTTTCTTATTCATCTTCACTATCACTCAAAACAACGAATCCATTGCCTCACCAAATGCTTTTTTACTATCTTGTTTCGTACCTTGAACATGGCATTTTTCCGCTTATCATCAAACGTCCCCGAATCTACTGTTCCTTGAATATTCACGTCATTTTGTATAATAGGTATTCGAAGAGTATGCATCCTTAGAAAATTATGGAGTGTGAATGTAAAACAATAATAGACATTTGATACTTTTGTAACATTATTTGAGGCATATTTTTTAACACCTTCCACCTTTTTTTCAATTTTCAATTGACTAAATGACATTTCAACTTTCATTCTCAATAATTATGTCGATAGTTGAAATACTCTACAATTCATTCGGGCGGTCTCAATGATAATGTATGTATCCAATAACTAATGTCAAATGTTTTTATATCGGTTTTCATAAATAATATATTCCGTATAACTTTTTAAAACTTACGGAGTAATTTGTAAGATTTGAACTTTTCTGAATTGAACTTATAAGAGCTGAACTAAATTGAACTTATAAGAGTTGAACTGAACAAAATTTATAGGAGCTGAAATGAACTGAACTTATAGGAGTTGAACTGAACTTAAAGAAGGTGACTTTAAGTCCAAAAGAACAGGGTCTTAGTCTTATAACTCTTATTGGAAGGATTAACCTTCAGTGATCATTTAAACTTTAAATTTAACGGTGTGTCTTAATTACATATTTGTGATCTCTTATAATTTTTTTGATATTTAAATTATCTTAAATCGGTTGAGAATATACAAACTTGTGACTCTCACTATTAAAAGTTTATATAAATCTATATATCTTTAAGTTAGTAAATGACGATCATTCAATTATCTTAGTTCTGATATAATTTAAGTATTTCTACACGAGATTACAAGTTGGTCCCCTTATGTCTCGTTTTCAAATTTTTTACCGATAAAACTTTTTAAATATTTGAACACTACCATAAGAATATACTTATATGCAACACGTAATTAATAATAGGACATACACACAATTACATTTCTAATTGACAAATATGTTTAATCGATTTTCCAATTTTTGTTTAGTTTCAACATTCGTTTATTTGCGGTATGTTCACGGACCAAGACATTCTTTTTCTACGATTATCCGAACCTATATAATCCAAACTGAGGCCAACTAGACATTATCCGTCACAATCTGAGACATCTCCATCTCATATTCCTGCTTTTTACCTTTAGGACCCTCAACAACCTTACCCTTCACGTACATCCCATACACGTAAGAGCAAAATCCCCATGCACACAACAACGTGGACACAGCCTTAATCCCTCCGAATTGGTCCCCATACACGAGCACCCCGCCAACAACGTTCATGGCTAAGAGAGCCCCCATGCACACGCCACCGGTCAACGACGACGTAAGGAACACCATCCCTGCCGTACCCATGAAGCATAACTGCCAGCTTATTATGTTGGCTATTATGGTCAATGTGTACATCCTAGGCCCTAAGTCAAACAGTTGTCTCGCTTCGTGTCTCATCTCCTTAAAACCGCCATCTAAGACCATGCCTACGGTGGCCAGTGCCGTCGCGGCTATCTCCATTATTAGCTGCATCTCCATCACCATCTCGTAGCAATACACTTCCCTATTTATGCATTACACAACACATGGAGAGTGATTAATTTTAAATATAAAAATAAGCAGGTTTTCACATGGGAAGACCTTAAGGCAAATTTAAAAAATGCCGGACATCAATATCCGGTTTTTCTAACGTGTACCGAAGCTAATTAAAGAAAGATTCTTAAGAATATATTATTAGAAAAATGAGTTTAATGCATTCTTTGCCATTGTAAAAACCATTTTTTTTCTAAATATGCCATTGTAAAATTTATATATCCTTAGTTGCCACTTCAAAACCTACATTACGTTGCTAATTGCCATTTGTAACTTATGTTACCTGCTACAACAGGTTAACTAGATACAATTTTAATTAATTATTGAATAAGAATGTTTCTAATAAAACACATTGCATTTTTTTGTCAATAATTATATTCTTAATTTTTTTTCCAACCCTCTTAATATAATATAAGGTTTACTAATATAGAAAAATTATCGGGACAAGGGTTAGCTCAAAATAGTACTCCGTATTTGTAACTAATAAAATCTTTGAAGCACTAAGCAAAGACCATGAGTTATTTTGCGGTTTTCCTGCTCAATGTCAACTTATATTTATTTATTTCTATTCCTATTTTATTTTAATATACAAAGTTGTTGCGCTAGTGCGCTACGATTATATAACAGTTTAGAGCATAAGATGGAAAAAATACTCATTACTATGCAGATCCAATTTTGATTGACAGTACAGTTTAAGTGATCCCCCTTTTTTATAGTTTTTTTATACCTTTACAAAAACTCCTACCTATATATATAGTTTTTGTTGATACAACTTTTTTTCTTGTTGCACGAGATTTTAATTGGAATCTTATAATAAGCATAGCTTGGTACTGTTGTGGTTTTAAGTCGAGTTCATAGCCATAATACGTGAATTATTGATGTCCACTTAGGATTGATTGACTATATCACAGTCATCGCTTTGTTCAAAGTTTAAATTGTTCGCGAACTATATTCTTGAATTTTTTTTTATATTCGAACTTAATATTACGTTTATAAATTTGAACAGGAGCCTAGGCCTAACCAGACACTATATATCAAACTCTGCCAAAAAAAATTTTTCCAAAAAATGTGATTCTTAATAATTTTACAGATATATACATAAAAAATAATATTAAAGTTCTCTTAGTACAATAATATATTTTACCACTTTTATGAATAATTTTATCATTTATATTTTATTTTAAATAATATTTCAGGTTTTTGTTATAAGTAATTGCTTTGTAAATTTTGTTATAATATGATTGACCTACTATAGTAGGTTAAAAGGTCATGGGATGGCATTTTCATGACTTAAACATAATTAAGAGTGGCAATGTTAGAAAAATTAATAAAAGAGTGGCAATTTTAGAAAATAAATGTTTTTAGAGTGGCATTTGATGGTTTATCCCCATTAGAAATTGATGAACATACTAATATACTCCCTTTGTTCCTGAATATATGTCGTTGCATATTATTTCACAAGAATTAAGTAAGTATTGGAAAATGTTGTATTATTTCTTAGGTGTTATAAATGCTCTTTGAAATTTTTTAAAATAAACTTTTTCTATCAATAAAATGGCTTCTTACTTTTTATTCCTAATTGTTAGAGCAAGTGCAATGGAAGAACTTTTTATAAAGTTCTTTCATTGCCATGTCATACTTTGACAAATTCAAAAAATAAGAATCTTTTGTCAAAATGGAAGAACTTTAAATAAACTTATTCAATATACTCGCACTATAATACTTAATGCTTTTCATTTAGTTATCTTTTGGAAAATCCACTTCTTATTTTCAAACCAAGTTCTTCGATATAAGAACAAACTTTATGTTGCAATGGGACAATCTTCTTTTTAAGGGTTCTTATTGACAAACCCAATATAAAAACCTCCCATTGCAATTGCTCTTAGTGTTTTGGATAACATTGAATACTTGGAAAAGTGTAAAACGACTTATAAAAAAAAATTGATTTTTTTCCTAAAACGACTCATAGCAGGCAGGGGCGGTAAGTAGTTTCAACTCGTTAAATGGGAATTTCAAGTAACAAGTAAACAAATTAGTGACTTTTCTAAATACTATGTGAGATCCATAAATACTCTTGCAAAATATTGTGTGAAAAAGCAATAGTATTACATAAAGCAGTTAAAATCGTCTTATATTCGAATTAGTGATCTTTGTTTTACTAGCGATGGACAATGGACGATGGACGATGGTGAATGCCTAATAACTTTTACAGAAATGTATTTTACCAATTTTAACATCACTTGTAAGTTGTAAATATTTTAGACCTTTATCAGAAATAAACTTTTAAAAACATGACTAGATACATGATATCCAACTTATTACTCATTCGTTGCACCACAAAAGATATTCTCGAAATACTTCCTATTTTCTAAATATGTAAATGCATCTTTTTTGGATAAAAACTAGGCAATATAGTTCTAGTTTTGTAGCTGAAAACACAGGATAATATGATAACAGCACACAAAAATGTATATAATCCTTGTCATAACCATACTATTTTCATCTCTATTCCATTTGTATTTTATAAAATATAAAAACTAAATACAAATAAGTAAATAAATTGTAAGAAAATGACTAGATACATCCTATTTAGCTTGTTACTACTTTTGTTGCACCACAATGGATATACAGACTCATATCAGTTACACATTACAAATATTTGTGTAAGACCGTATCGGACAATTTTATTTTTGTAAAACGGTTTTCTTGATGGATACGTTTGTGTACTAATTGTAAGGTGGTTTTAAATCCCTTTTACTTTATAAATGTAAAATCGTCTTACACAAGACTAACTGAATCAATTTCCTACCATACCTAGTTAAGTGGGAGTTGACATGTATTCAATTATTTGACGTCGACCAACAACTTTTATAGATTCATTTGAATTGCGACTTAATAAGATCTTAATTTTTATGGGAATTCAACTTCGGGTTGTGAAAGAAATAATTAACACCTTAACTTTTTTATTTTCTCATTTATATCTTTCTTTTTCCGAAAAAAACGTTGACCGACAATAACTCTTGGCTACAATTTCAGAAGACCGTAATTTTTTTTAAACCGTACGTCTTTACGAGATCTTCGACTTGAAAAAAAAGTTTTTTTTACTTATAGTTAGGAATTATGATCGGTCAAAGTATTTTAAAGGAATAAACTTTGACTGATGAGAACTCTCGGGTAAAGGTCGTGAATGCAATGTTTTTTTTTTCTAATTCATTGTCTTAACGAGATATTTGATTTGGGAGAAAAATTACCGTTGAAATCGTAGCCCGGAGTTATTGACGGTCAAAGTTTTTTTCCGAAAAAAAAGAGATATAAGTGAGAAAATGAAAAAGTTGAGGGGTACAAGAAAGAACCTACCTTCAAACATTTATAACGATGACAAATTGTAAATAACTGTTCTACATTGTTTCTGGCTTATTTGGAGAATTAACGGCAAAATTCAAATAAATTCAACAACCACATTAAATAAGATGATAAAATAATTTGGAATGGAGTTCCTAGCTTTTTAGGTATTGATCAAACACAAAATAAATGGGGATTCACGTGGAATTTAGGTGTCATATGTCTAAGTTTAACCAATAATCACGTTATTTTATTTTTGAAGTTTTCTTTACCGGTTTAATGTGGTACAGTTTGACATTTAACTTCGAAAAGAATATCCTACAAAAAAAAAAGTTATGAAAAATACTCAAATATCATTAGATTTGTAGCGGAAAAGGTTTACAAGGCTCATATTCAGTGGTGGATCTAGGGGGGTTAGCATGTCGGATGAAAATTTTGAAGTTTTAGTTAAAATTTTTGAAAAAAAATTTAAATGTACCCTATAAAATTAGTCGTTCGCCCCCCCTAAAAATTTTCGCCCCCCTAATTTCAAATTCTGACTCCGTCAGTGCTCATATTCTATCCCAAGTAGACCTGGCAAAAGCAACCCGACCCGATTGACCCGACCCGTGACCCGAAATTGACCCGAACTACAACACCCGAATGTGACCCGAAACCCGATTAGACCCGACCCGACCCGAACATGACCCGATCTTTCTTGACCCGTAGCTGACCCGACCCGAAAATAACCCGATCCAAAACCACTCAACCCGAAAATGACCCGACAAAACATAACTTTAATTGAACCGAAAAGACTTAAAATGACCTTTTGTCTCTTATTTTTTGACCCGAAAATGACCCGGCCCGAAATAACCCGACCCGGTTGACCCGAAACGGACCCGACAACTAACCCGAAACAAACCCGAAACCAGAAATAACCCGACCCGACCCGAATTAACCCGAAATTAACGAAAGACCCGAACTGACCCGACCCAAACTGGCCCGACCCCGAACCCAAGTAATATCATGTTTTCCAAGAGTTGTTTCATATTACTCTTCTATCACACTAAATAATTTAAGTTTGTTTTATTTTGTGATATATATTTTTTGTTTATATTTTTTATATATTTTTTTTTGTTCGAATTTTTTATAAGTAGAGTTCGATATTTTTTACCTTTTTTTAATGAAATTTGAATTTTGGAAAGAAAATGATAAAAAATCAAGCAAAGAAACCCTTCGTTACTCTTCGCGCCGAGGATTACGCCCTAGGTGATTAAATAAGAATCCGGAAATAAAGATAGAAATAAAGAATATCACAACAAAAATTAAAATAATTAACCACGTCCGGGAGAGTATTTTACCCGTTAGTTATTGAAGATTGAAAGGGTTGTCTTCATAAATTTAATCATACAAAAATTACTTGCATAAGTGGGAGATTTTACATCATCATTATTGTAAATCGACTAATCGTACTACAGTACAACTTAAGGCCTTAATGTCTTCAATAAATCTTGCTTGTGACGGGCGCTCACAAAAAGCAAGTGAGGGGGCTCCATTTGCACCCCACTTATGCCCTCCACTTGTTTTTTGTGAGAAGATTTGACTCGGTCCGTCACAAATGATAATTTGTGTAAGGTGTTACCCTTGACTCGGTTTTGATTGTTGAGTTAATATCTTTATCCTTGACACAACTAACCCCATTTTTTTCTCCTTTCTTCTCATTTGACATTGGTTAAAATTTCAATATTTTCATTCGATACAGGCAAACATGGCTTCGGGCTGACCCAGTGGCAAGCCGGACTCACCTTACTTGACCCGGGGGCCTGGCCGGCCTGCTAGGGAGTGACCCGGGATCAGGCCCGAGGCAGGCTAGGCTTTCGGGCTCCACATTTTTTTTCCTAAAATGAACGAGCCCTGGCGGGCCGTGCTGACAAAATAGATCTTGGGCCCTGCCAGGGGGTAGGGCGGGCCTGGATACGGGCTGGCACGGGACGGGTTAATAATTCCCCGAGGGGCAAGTCGGGCTGACCCGCTCTTTTACCCATGACTAGATACAGGGTCAAAATATCAAATTGAAGACTGTGGAGTCAAACAGAAAATAGAAAATAGAAAATAAATGAACGGGGTGTATTCTATAATATATACCAACTTAAAAATGAACATACCTATAAATTTTCTCCATGATGGGAAGATAAAGAGCAAAGAGCAAACCAGCACCAATTGTACAAAAATATCCAACAAAATACATGGCTTTGGTGATACCCTTAGGACGATCATGGCTTTCACTCAAGGCTAACAAAACCGAACTCAATGTCAAAAGAATGACACAATTGAGGTTCAAAAATGTGATCTTTTGCTTAACAATGAGGCAAGAAAGGATCAAAGTAAAGACTAATTGAGTAGATAAGAGCAACGACGACGTCGAAACGGGTAGATAAGAAGTCCCCCATGAAAACAACAAGTTGTTTAGGCCTAAAAATAAGCCTATAATAAATGAGAGGAAGAAGAGTCTTTTGGTGAGGTTTGTGAAGGGTTTTCTTAGGGTGAAGTTAAGCAAATAAGGGAGGAAAATTGGTATGACAAGAATTGGGAAACCGGCACATTGGACCCATGTTGATACCCAACGGCTTGATCCTTTGTGAATGAAGTAGAATTTTGCTAGAAGTGAGGAGATTAATGTGCCTATAAAAAGTAATATGTAGTTCAATGCTAGTAATGTTATGTAACGTTTTTTGTTAGTTTTGGTGGTGGCGGCGGTGGCGGTGGCGGTGGCGGGTTTTGTAGGTGTTTCATTTAATGGGGTGGTTTCAAGGGTGGTGGTGGTTGTGGTAGTGAAGTGTGGTGGTGGTGAGTTTTGAATGGGGGAGTTCATTTTTTATGGTTGAATATGGAATGTGAAATGTAAAATGTGATTTTGTATGTATTTTGATTATTAAATGAGGAGTTAATGGTTCATTTTATAGAGAGATTAAGAGGTTCTTAATCTTTTCAACTTTTACTTTATATAAATCAATAATCTAATATTGATTTTACAAAGTTATGTCTAATAAAGTCGACGGATTATATTAAATTTTAGATACTATTATATTTGAGATAATGTTTGAAAAAGTAAACGACAAAAAATACTCATGAAAAATCATAATTCCTTGATTTTCATAGTAGGTTAATCGTTTTTAAAGCAACTACGTTATCAGATTAATTTATCTAGCTAAGAAAATCAACTTGGGGGCTAAGTAGTTAAACTAAAATTATTATAAAAAAGATAACTCGTAATTATATAGACTAGTTTTATATTAGGTTGAGCATAATATAAATCTCACACGAGAATTTATGTTTAAAGAAGTTGTCGGAGTTGTATAGGATATGTTTTACGTGGGCATTGTATTGTGTTTACAGAGTAGCCGGAAGAGTATAGTCGTATGGTTGTATGTGGGAATTTGTATTACCTAGGAAGTCATAAAACACATGATGGTATTCAGGAATTGTAATTCATGTAGGCATTCCAACTTACCTAGAGGGACCTAGGTAAGCCACTTCCTCCATTACGCTGGAATTAGAATTCATGGGAACTTCCAATTCATGTGAATTGGGTAACCAAACAATATACCCATTTTATAATTCACGTGAATTTAAGTTCATATGTTAATTAGTGGGTAAACAAACAACCCCTAAATGTGGATTATATGCTCAAAAATCATGGATCATGTAGTCATAAAATGGGGTAAATTGGAAAATATTTTCTCTAAAATATAATGTTGAAGATTTGGTATTGATTAATTTCCTAATAACAACTATTAATTGGTTTCATGAGGGACACACTCACACTACATATACCATGAGAGACCATTTAAGGATGCTTTCATACGACGATCGAATCTTGCCATGAAGAAAAAAAGAAAAGAAAAAAAGATTCAAATCAAACTGGATTTAAAAAACAAATCTAGACAAATTTATGTAACCCATGCATAATAAATATATAATCGCGCCAAATCTAAGACGGTCGGTTCATGTAATAATTACCGATTGAAATCAACGTTAAATACCTAATTTCAAATGTATGGTTCAATTCTTGCATGACCCGAGAATCAAAATTATATAAATATACAATAAAAAAAATATTAAGAACCAGATACTCAAAATTATATATTTAATCAAACTAAATTGCAGAATGGATATTTTAAAAAACCAAAAATGGTAATTTATGATTTAAATAAATATAAAAGATTGAGCTACAACATGAAAAAAAATGTATGAATTAATAATTTAGTTAATGGAAAAGTAATTTTTAATTTTGAAATCTTCTCTATAACTAAAAGCTGAGTTTTTTCCAGCCTTCCTATTGGCTGGAAAAAACTCAACTTTTTTCCCTTTTTCATGGTAAGTAGGACCCACAGATTTTATACACCATTTAATTACTCTCTATCCTCCACTCCATTTAATTACTCTCTCTCATGCACTCAGTTTATAATATGATAATATATGATATTATATGATATATGATTGATATTATATAATATGATCCAATTATATAAAAAAAATCAAGACGGAAAGTTTTAAAATGACATTTATATTATAAAAAAAAAAGGGAGTTGATATTTTATATTCCAGAAATAATATACAAAAATAAAAATGATTTGAAATTTTATATTTAAGAAATCTTATTACAATTACCACAATATGAAATTACATCTCATAAATATTCCACTCCGTATACAGTCCGAAAATTAATTTATACAAAAATTAAAATAATTTGGAATTTTAAATTCCAGAAATAATATACAAAAATAAAATTAGAAAAGTTCATATATAAATATAAAAAAAATGTAAAATAAATAAAGAGTATATATGACATGCCATTTATTTAATCAAAACATAATGAGTATCAAAATATAAAGAGTGTATATGACATGCCATTTATTTAATCAAAACCACTAATCCAATTTTACTAGATTAATAGACTTCTTTTATAAAAAAATGTAATATATATAATTTTGAATAACATATCAAAATTAATTTTGGAAAAGAACCCAAATTAAGTCTTCTGAATATAAAAATATAACATCAAAAGACCTTTTTATTTTTTTTTCTAAAAATACCAAAAAATTAAGAAATGATAAATAAAAATATAAATAATTACGAAATTGTGATTATCAAACTTAAAAAATGTTAAAGCATAAGAAGCATATCAACCACAATCTTTCACTTACTGGATTTAAAAACGATTAAACCACTAAAATTACTTGATCCTTCAAATAAGCAAAATTTGATGTATGATTAAGAGTTTTTTATATAGGATATAATTAGAGAGAGAGAGAGATAACCATGGGAAAAAATTATGGATATTGATGTGGCTGAAGGCCTGAAGCCGATGAACATCATTTTAATGAACACCATTTTAATGAACATCAGTTTGGGTTTGCAATGTTTAGGAATGTATGATGTGTAGTAGTGTGGACTGTGGGTCGTGGGTCGTGGGTCGTGTGGCTTATCATACAGGACATGGACTCGATTAATATGGGCTTATGAATGGACATATGTGGTTTGTTAACATACGGTTTCCAATTTCTTATTTAAGACGCACGAGTCTATTCACCTTACGTTTAAAACAGGTAAGTAATATATAATAAAAAAGACAAAAGCAGAATTTTTAGTGAAAAATAATGTATTTATATAAAAAAATGCACGCATTGTTTTTTGATGAGAGACGGTTATGTTTTAATTCTTTTTATTTATCACTTGCTGTAATTTTATTTTATTTTAAAATACTTCATTTTATTTTATATACTTTATTTTCATACTTCAACTGAAACATTTGGGGAAATAATGAAATGAAGGGATGATGTCATAAATTAAAAGGAGAAAATGAAAAGAAGTAGAATATTATGGTAGGCCTCATCAATTAAAAGTTGACTACCAATCATAGTCCTCCAAAAAACTCAGCTATTATATATAGAAGGAAAAAATAAACACGATCGTCTCTCATATAAACAACAACCCGTGCATCTTTTTGCACGGGCATAAAACTAGTTTTAGTTTAATACGGAGTATTTAGGGTTTGGTCACTTCACTTACGTGGTATGGCCATGTAAGTTACACTAACTTTTCCTTGAATATAGAAAACATATACTCTGTAATATATAATCATGAATAAGGAGATAAGTAAATACTCAATTATTATCATACCAAAATTAATGCTACTATCATCCCAAACCTGTCATCTCGAAATCCTTTCTAAAAAGAGTTGAATGAAGACTCAGGAGCCTACGTCACTACCAATAACTATTTGAACTAGACTCATGTACAAAATGTGCACAATTTCTTAAGGGTTAATTAGTTATCGCCTTAACCCAAATATTTTTCTTATTCACTAGGATTTTTCAAAGAAATTTCATTTGAAAGGCTTTATTAGCCATTTTAGAATTTTTAATTCATAATCCTCTCATCCATTTTGATAAACAAGCCTTTTGAAAATCAATTAAATTAGGAATAGGTTGAGACAGATTCTTCTTCCAGAGAAAGATTTGCATTTGAAAAACTCATTTTAATATGTTTGATAAATTAACAACCTAACGAAACACAGTAAAATATGAAACTCATTGGGTCAGAAATTAGCACATCCAGAATTTTAAAAGAAAAAAGAAAGAAAAAAACACAATATTATCGTGTATTCGTAAGATAATAGTCATATCTGATTTCGATGAGGGTTTAATTGAACCCATAATTCCATTTAAGCCGCAACTATTGATATGTAATATTAAACTTTATCCTATTCTAACCTTTTAAATTTATCTAGGAGTACTTAAAAAAAATTAACCCTAATTGTTATTCAATTTACGCAAAATACTTTTTACAAATCTAGTAAAAAGTAAATAAATAATTAAAACAAAAGATATTTAAAATTTCCTCTCATCCTAGGTAAATCATAAATTTACTATACTAGAAATTTCTCTCAGAGATTTGGCAAGAAGCAAAGAAGTAATGAGACTATGAGAGTGGTCAAAGTAGATAGTTGGAAGACGTTACGATCACAAAACAACAATCTAACTTTTACCGTGATCTCAGGATTAATGTGAAGGCGTAGAAAATCTAGTGTCACATGAAATTATAATCTACCAAAATGTAACATGACATTAATAAGTAACCTTAGGAACTTTGACATCCCTCAATTATAATCTGGTCAAACACTGGTTTGTAGAGAACTAGAGATTGTGCATATGTAAGACAAATTCAGTTTGGAGATCTTTGTTTGAATGAGAATTTATTTTATTTGATTTTTATCGATATGTATTTGATCGAACTCGCCATTTGCTGTAGATATTGTAGGACTTTTTATTAATGAAATGATCTTTTCGCTTAAAAAAGAAGGAAACAGGTCAATCGGTTCAGTTTTGAATGGGGTTAAATTAGTTCGATTTAAATCGTTTGACCTTAGTTTCGGTTTCAGTTCGATTTTAGCCGGTCCATTTTGGTTAGTCACTTTAAATCTTTAATCGTTTACTGAAATTTCAAGTCGGGTGCGGTCAGGTCGGATCTATATCAGTGGAGTTAAGTTACGGGTCATATTTTATTTGAGTTAGAGATAAAAAATAGTTTAGATTTACCTTACGCTTTTCAATTTGAATATAATAATACAAAAAACCATTAATAGATAAAGAGCTAAGGAAAAATACCTAAAACCTGAGTTTTTATGAGAAAATAAATAATTATAATTTAGGTCTATCGATTTAGCTCTTATCGATTAAGATATATACATGTTCGGGGAAAAAGGGTTATACATCTGAGATACTACTACCTCATACTAATATGAATTTTAGTTTATATGTATTTTTTTTTGTAGCTTTTTAAAATTTCACATTCTAAATCTTATAATAAAGTATTTGAGCATATGTGTAACAGTGTAAGCTTATAAGCTTTATTGTAATGCTTATGAGTTTCTTTACATAAATATTAATCTTAAAAAATTATAATGATAGTCGAAAGTAATACATAAAAATTAAATTAGATTTTAGTTTTGATGTCAAAAAATTAAAATGTAAACTAAGAAATTTTATAAGCACGGGAAAAAAATATAATGAGCTCAATTAAATTAGATATGGTTGTACAATACTACTATACAACTGAAGTATACTCCTTTTTTCCAACATATATAAACAAAGAGCAGTAAGTGGATTGTACATCTGATGTACTACCACCAATAATATAGTTTTTGAGCTTCACAATAAAGTTTTTGAGTATAGTATGTAAAAATTATGAATTTTAATATAAAGTTTTTGAGTTCATTAATTTGAACATTAAGCTCAAAAAAAGTTACAATAAAACTCAAAATACATCACATATAAGATTTAAAATGTAATTTGTAAACTTTAAAAATCTCGAAAAAAATACATAAAAACTCAAATTCATACTAGTCTGAGGTAGTACATCCGATGTATAATTTTTTTTCTCAACAAAGAGTTGTGACAGGTTAGTAGCAAATACATCCCAACGTTTACACCTATGTGCAACTTAGCCTCAAACGTTTCACAATGTGCAAATTGGCTCCATAAATTTCATATAATGCAATTAAATCCAATTAACTATTTTTCGATCAATTGCTCGGCAGAAAAGATGAAGGAGACACTGGAGAAATATAAGTGTATTACAAAACGGATTTTTAATTATTTTTTCACCTAGTTATGTTTGGATCCCTTTAACTTACCTTTGGTTAAAAGCGACTTGCACAAGACTAATTGCTCCAGATTATGACTCGTAATTCACGTTGTTTGTTACATTTGATTTTGATGTTAGAATTTAATTATTATTTTTCCATATTGTACTATTGTACCTTTCAAATAAAATGATATGAAAATAACTTTGAAAAGTGAAACATGATGAAGATATTGTATATAACAATGTTCTTTACATATCGTTCAAGAGATAAATGATAATAAAAAAAATCACAATGGAAAACAAAAGGCGCAAATTTTAAGGCATGAATAACCGAATTGGGTGAACTACAAATCTACAAGGATAGATGGCTACAGTTAAAAACACTACAGAATACATAAAAAGAGTCGAGTCCTTCATTTTTTTTTCTGGTGAGCAATTGATCGGAAAATAGTTAATTAGACTTAATTTCCAATTATATCAAACTTATGGAGCCAATTTGCACATTGTGAAACGTTTGGCGCTAAATTATCCATAGGTGTGAACGCTTGGGATGTATTTGCTACTTAGCCAAAGAGCTATTATACTCTTAACAATTACGGAGTATATATACATTTCAAATACGTATGAATTACATTTTGAATAATTGAATATGCATGAGATATATTCCAATTATCAAAATCCAACACTCTTTTATAGGTAAATGGTGGTAGACATGGCAAAATAAACCTGAACCTAAAAAATCGATTGAATACATCTATATGTATAACCGATCGAACACCCGATACGAATAACTTCAACAGTACCCGAAACCCGATTCAATCCAAATCGAACCGAAACTAAACCAAATTCAATGAAAAACTGAATGATACCCGAACCTGTATTTATCCAAACTGATAAGAGGTGGTCTGATAGACAAGAATTATAAATATTTATTCTCCTAAAAAAGTCATATGTTAGATGTTTTTCCATTTATTTTTGAAAAAAAAAGTATAAGGTACATTTAATTTATTTATTTTACCTTTTTTTTACCTTTAACTCGAAAACATTATGACCCAAAACTCAACTGAACTAATATAGACCCAACCTGAACCGCACTTGGCTCGAAATAGTACAGACCCATTAAAGGAGCTAATCAAATTGAACCCGAATGAAATCGAACTGAATCAAATTAAGGTCAACCCGATTTAAATCGAGCTGATTTAACCCGATCTAAAACAAAACCGTTTGACCTATTTGTCAGGTCTAAATGGTGGTCGACGCCCGACGATCAATGTTACTTATCAATCTACCATCGGTCATGTATACAGTATAAAATACACATAAGATCTAAATCGGAGTACTTTATTCTTGTGAATGTTCTCGTGTATATTAAATTTACCTTTTATAGTGTTCTTTTCTATCTTTGAAATATACATCATGTATATATATAGAATAGACCTCAAATATTTATTCTCACGATCCAAAACAATTTTTTTTTTGCCTTACATATCTAATCACGTAGATTTTCTTTTTCGGGGCTTGCTAAGTCCCGCACATAATTTTACTAAATCCCACGCATTTTTCCGTCTTATTTCAAGTTTACCTCTCTTATTTCTCACCCTAGTTTCACTCTAACAAAGAGAGAAGAAAAAAAAAAAAGGAAAACAAGCAAACAGCACGTAAACCTCCAACACTCAACAACCACTCCCCCACCCTCGTTAGCCCCCTACACAACCGTTGACCACCCCTTACCGCCCTTCAACTACCATAATTTTAATAAAAATCAATCTACCCAAATTGGAAAAAAAAAAAAAAAGCTTTTTGAACGAAAAATGAATTAGATTAATTAAAAAACGATATCAATAAAATTGTTCATAAAACGGAGAAATTATACTTGATAAGTGCAAATTATGATCCATGATTATCAATGATTAACAAATTGAAGTGGTTAGGTTTTAGAGAGGAAAGGAGGAGAAGCATTTTTTATTTTTATTTTAAAAAAAAAGGGTAATACTGAAATATTAGGAGCAAAATGCGTGGGATAATTAAACCAGTAAGCGGGATTTAGCAAATACGTTATTTTCCTTACAAATCTGATCAAATAACATTTGAAATTCCTTACAACTCTGATCAAATAACGTCTGAAATAAGTTAACGCTATTACCCAAATCATTAGCTTAAACAACTAGAGTAGTAAAGAAAATCAGGGATTACCAATTTTTTAAAATCTCCTGCCTTTTATTCTACTTATTATCAGTTCATCACAATTACAATTCAAGGCGTATTGTTACTCATACTTTATCAAAGAAGTAATTACGATTTTACTTGGCAATTGAAATGTTGCATGGTCGATAAAACATCTCTGGTCCATTTTGCTTGTAATTGTCTAGTTTAGCCAAAAAAAGGGAGAAATTATTGAACAGTTAGTTCAGTTATCAGGTAATATCGCGATGAATTAGACTTTCGAGCTCATTAATTGGATAAATGAGGGTACCTAGAGTAATGTTGACGTGTAGCGGACATGAAATTTGAAAGTAGAGAAGACACCCAGAGAACCCATATTATATTCAAAGAAAAAGCTATACTCCGTATCAAACTAGACTTATTTTAGATTTTACTTGTATATATGAGGTATCCCGTATACGGACTCGGGACATAGGAGTATAGGACCATGGGCGAATTTACAGTGGGTGAGGTGGGTGAACCCTCACCCCCATTATTTTTAAAAAAAAAATATGTATAATGTAAATGACAGACATACGGACTTGCGGAGTAACTTAATTACAACTCCTCATCTTCCAATAGAGCAATACTCCATATTTTATCAATTCATCTCACTTACCCAACTCCCAACTTTCTATATTTCAAGGCAACAATTCATCACCGTCTCAAATTTTCCGTCTCTGAAAGCCCATAGGTATGCTTTATAGTTTCAGTAGGTCTTGCTTAAGACGGGTCGGATCTTGCAACGGGTATTTTGTGAGAGGAAATGGGTAGAGGGACAAAGTGGGCTCCCCCCATGTGCTCTCCACTCACCCTTGATGGGTATTTTGTGAGAGAATATGGTATCCGTCTTAAGCTTAAGACGGATATCTCCGTCTGAAATAAGAATTTGTGTTATAGTTTATACTTATGAATTAATTGGGAATTCAGATTATATGAATAATGATTAATTGATTATGCTTTGTTGAATTGTTGTTTGTAGGAATTAGGAATTTAGAAATTAGGATGATAGATTGATAGAAATCATAGAATGATAATAGAAACTCTATATATTAGAAATGGTGAAATGATTGTGGTTCTAAGCCATTAGTCAATTAGACAAATCAAGGATATGAAATTAATGAGTAAGCAGACAGTTAGCCGAAATAAGAAGAATGATAAGCCATTAAATTATTATTAAGCTTTGGCCTTTTGTGAATTAATTAATCTGGACAGTAGGCAGTAGCTTTGGCTTTTGGCCTTTTGTAAGCTATAAATTTTACAGCAAGCCTTGCTTGCGACGGACTGACCCGTCGCAAGCTTAAGACGGGTCAATTTTCTCTCACAAAATGCAAGTGGGGGTGAAAGTGGGGTGCTCCATTTCCCACCCACTAGCACTTTGTGAGAGAAAATTGACCTGTCACAAGCTTGCGACGGGTCGGTCCGTCACAAATGAAAATTTGTGTAAATTTTATTAATCACCCCCATTTGAGAAATCCTAGATTCGCCACTGTATAGGACTGTGAATAGTGTACTTGAATTAGACCCGCCTTATTGCACGATGTATTTATGAGGGAATCATTATTCAAAATGACTCATTTTGTATGTATTCCGTATCTCGTAACAAAGATAATGTCAAAGAGAAAATCTATCCAGACTGACGGAAATTTCAACAGCATATATAGCACATAAAGACGGTCAACACCACCCAGCGCCCAGACCTCTTTATCGAATTTTCAATTTTTATTTTTCCTCCGTCTTCCCTCAACAGACACTGAGGCACACCACACACCCTTTCCCCCCCATTTTGCTACCAACCCAGCCAACATTTCGCAAGAAAAGGTCTGGATCCGTAAAGAGCGCAGAAATATCGACGCAGGCCTGATCGGATCTCATACAATTAGATTTGAACCTGGCTAGAATATTTTAGATCTCACGAATCTAGATTTAGATCCAGCATAATAGATCCAAACACGACCCGTTGTCAGCCCTAAACATAACTGAGACCACGTAAACAAAATACTGCTAGACATTAATGTAAATATGCACCTATGGAAGTGCAACAATAAAATTACAATGTTCAAGAGATAAGAGGACTAGGAAGCCATTTATCTACATACAGTTCAGATTAGTGACCAGGCGCATGTTTAAAGTGAGCTACTAAAGTTAAGCGCAAACAGAGGACTCGAAGAAGACAAACTTACAGAGCTTTTTTTTAACTCGACGAAGGTCCAATTGTCCAGACATTTCACACTTGAGTTCAAGCACTTTGAGATTTTAGGATTCGCAAAGTCGAATGGAAAGCACAATTTGGTCTCAGAGATAAACGACAATCTTCGACTGCTTACATTCACCAGCTGCTTCAACAGCAGCATTGAGCATTGACAACAACCTGTAACAAAACAAGATGAGTTTCCACCTTCTAATAAAAAAATTATCAACACATAAAAAGTTGAACAAGTGCTACACGTAAAATTGGGTTTTCTCTTCACCAAGAGTAAATGGAAGTATGGAACCACATGGACAATTTTAACAATGACAGCTATTCCGATCCCTGATCATGAACACCCACCATTCAATGTCACAGATAGCATTGGCAAATAAAAAGTCTCAAATAGAGCCAACTACCATCCACATGTAAAACTGTAAACATGCCTAACCCTATTATAAAAGAACAGAGTGCGCGGACAGAGTAGACTGTCATATTCAACAATACCATCCCACAAGGTTCAGGGGCTCCGACAAAGCGACAAATGGCAGGACCAAGCTTTACCGGAGTCACTTAGTCATCTACCAAATTGCAAAGCGATTGGCACGAATTACGTATAACAAATTGGGATCGGTCAATTATGAATCTGGTAACCTATCTAGCTAGTTCTGGATGAAAAAAAAATGCAAAATTGCGTCGAATGGTGCATAATACATCAGTTACTTGCATAACGCACGCCCATATTGCCAGAGAGTTCCTGTTATTCTTGACACGATCTGCTCAAAATGCAAGAACTAGTTACCACATGATCAACTGAAGGGAATTCCTCCAACTGCCAAATGTGGGTAAACATTGGATTCATGCAATGCATCACTTGAGTTTCAGACTTTCAGCTAGCAGTAACTTGTGTATTGGACAAAGTAACTTATTGTATTAG
Organism: Heliosperma pusillum; assembly: GCA_022085475.1. NCBI lineage: Eukaryota > Viridiplantae > Streptophyta > Magnoliopsida > Caryophyllales > Caryophyllaceae > Heliosperma > Heliosperma pusillum. The sequence goes on along the minus strand of JAIUZE010003263.1, from coordinate 180,814 downwards.
ACCAATAGTTTAAAAGAAGCAAAAGAACCTGGTAGCAGGATATGGTTCTGCTGTAAAAATTGAATTTCTTTAGCTCCCAAAAAGAATGGGACACCTAAATAATCACTAAATTCAAGTACATTCAAAACCCAGGCAAAGCCATATCCTTGGATAAACATCCAACGGCAGAACCCATGTCTTCTTCAAGAAGAGCATTGATCATTAGTCCTATTTCTGGTCAAACTGTCTCTGAATCAACAAACTGCACACAGAACTTCTGCAGCTAGGATTTACATAACATTTCTTGGACTCAAATACTCAGATTATTCTTTGGCTTTGAAACATGGAGTAGACTGATAGGCTCATATTAATACTAGTTTATTTAGCGGTTTTAGTGAAATAAAGCGGTGTTTGGATGGGGTTTTGTATGCTTATCGTCACAATTGTCCACTTTCCAAATGTCGGTATTATAATAGAGTTTTGAGCTATGATTGGAAGAAATGGAGTACCATGTTACAAGTCATCTACAAGCAAGAATGAAGATTAGTCAAGGCATGAAGAAGTGCAATGGTGAAGCGAAATGAAGATTTCTAGCATCTCTTGCATATGGATCGACTTCAAAAGGTCATATCTTGATTTCTAGATCTCCTATCGATACAAGACCAATTGGAGGTGAAAGATGGTGATCTTAGCTTTCCAACGACAGGTCACACGCCTTATTTGGCCAAGAAACGAGAGAGATATGGCCTTCGCAAAACAGTATTGTCAGGCCCAAAAGCGCACCGTGCGCCCAGTATAGGCGCACTGTGCGCCTTTAGCTCTGATCTGTTTTCGCCATTTTGCCTTCAGCAACTTTTCAAAGCCCATTACTCTACATTATCTTTAGACTATAAATAGATGAGAACATTAGGTTTTCATTATCTCATCTTTCATCTTATCTCATCTTTTATCTTTGTCTTGTTTAACAATTAATCAAAGTTGTCATCTTTGGATTTTTTATCTATTTTGGGTTTACATCTAGAATGGGCAACTAATCTTATTTCTTAATCCAATCCTCAAAGGTGTAATCTTTTGGTTGTAAGACTCCTAATCTTTCCCTAATTATTGTTATTATTGTTAATCCCTTGTGTTTTATGTTGTTGGATTTGGAAACTTGTTTGATTAAAGTAATTAAGTGTGATTTCCTTGTTATCTTAATCTTACCATTTTCCTAATCTATTGTTGTTAGAATCATTAAGTGTGATTTCCTTGTGATTCTATTTTTGCAACTCCTTGTAATTGAATTAGTGAGTGTGATTTCCTCCTAACTTGACTTACAAGAAAGGGATTAACTTGCAATTTGGTATTAATTGTGTTCATTGTGCCTAATTGCTCTTATTGAACCTCTCATGCTTTTATCTTCTTATTAGTTGAATCAATGTATGTGATTTCTACTTGGAATGATTAATAAGTTGGGTTGATGATTAAGTGTGATTTCCTTGTCATTTACCACTATTAAGGAGGTTTAGAAGATTAATCTTCACAATAAGATAATAATAATTAATTGGGGAATTGATTGAGTCTAGGATCAACCATTTGAGGACCATCTATAGGATTGGGTTAAGTTTTTCTCAACTTGATTATTTTCATCCTCTAATTGCTTTATTGTGTTGCACTCTTGTTTGAATTTACATGTTTTTGAAACAAAATCAAAACCCCCCCTTTTTTACATATTGTTTGTTACTTGCACATTTATTCTAGTTACTCTTTTAATTACACAATTGCATTCCCCCTTCCCTTGGGTTCGACCCTTGCTTTCCACTTTACTTTAGTTTAATTAGTAGGTAATTAGTAAGGTTATAAATAGTTAATTTGTCCGTCTTTAATAGCGACGTTTTAGGCGAGTCATAGACCAAAACGACTCATTAAAATGAACATGCTAATTGTATTGTGGAGTAGCTACCGAACAATGCAATTATCGATACGCATCATTCACAAACGAGCTCATCTTTCCTTCAACCATCAACCCACCCATCTTCTTCGATCACCATCTTCTACACCTCCCCACAGACCACCTTACCCCCCACCCCCACCCACACCCCCACCCTTCCCTCCTCTTCAATCCCCCCCCCCCCCCCCCTTCAAACCTTTGAAGACACCACCGCCCTCCACAATTGAAAGCTTGACCTGCTTATACATAACACCCACAACAGCCCCCCAGCCCACCCTTTCCTTTTAACTACCTTGTTGAACTCCAATTGATAGTTCTCCCGGTATCCTATACTCTTTTCTGTCAAAATTAGTCGACTGGAGGTTGACGAAGGGAGGAGGTAAATCCAGGAAGTCGGCTAGTTAAATATTGACTATTATATGTTTTAGGTCACCAAATTAAAATTTTATTCAAATCTCAGGTAACCAAAGTGGAATTAATCCAAACCTCAGGTCACCAAAGTGGAATTTTCCAAACCTCAGGACACTAAAGTGGAATTAACCCAAACCTCGGGGCACCAAAGTGGAAATTTTCCTTAAAATGATTGTGTCAAATTAGTAGATTGGAGGTTGATCGGGAGGGAGACAGCCCAGGGAATCAGCTAGTTTTGCCATAAAATAGTATCTTAGATTCTTAGGGCCGTTGCACCCAAGGTTGTCAGGATCGGGAGTCTACTTTGGATCGAAGATGGGGTAGTAGGATTGGATCGCAGGATCGAATCGAGGATCGTAAGATCCTACAAATAGCTTGGGTAAACAAGTTTATGTAAAAAATCGGTATACAATTTGTGATATATAATGTCAAAAGTCTATTTAATGGCACGAAAATCTTAATTATCAAATCAATATATTATATATACTTTTATTTGAGAGTTGTAACTATAAAAAGCAACCATGTCACAAAATTAGAACATAAATAAGCCTTTTACAATCCTGAACGATCCTACACGATCCTAGCCGATCCTAAACGATCTTGTACCGATCTTGCCACGAAAACGATCCTACAACGATTTGGATCGTTTTTCACAAGTAGGATCGTATGATCCTACGATCCGGATCGCGATTTTAACAACAATGGTTGTACCTTTTGATTATGGTATGGTATTGTCAGATCCGAACATAGGGCTACTTTATTTGTTTGTTGTATCTTCGCCAGATGTCTATGGAATTATTATAGCAGGTTGGTCTAGTACTTTTAGGAGGCGGTCCATGCTTACCCCTGGGAATCACCCACTTCATAAATGTCCTGAGTGACCAGAGAAACTATCATAACTCTTTCTGTCAAAACTAGTCAAATGGAGGTTGACGGGAAGGGAGGTAGTCCAAGGGAAGGGTGAACTGTGGTCAGATAGTGTGGGAGTGTTGGTGGTGGGGTTGGAGCATTTGTTCTGCTTCGCTGCCTTATCAAGAAATAAATGACACCTTGCATGTTTTAAATATCGGTCGCGACACCAATACATGATCGAGTTATCAAGGTTTGGGTAATTACTGCAGCGGCATTTTGAGGCGATACTGGCCACCTTTTGCAAGGCAAGACTAAACAATAACAACCAATACAACGGTGTTATTGTGCTTTTACATAATGGGATGAGGAACGGGTTTAATTATTTAGTTTATTGTTCTCTCATTTGTTTGCTACAAGGATGATTTCTTAGAAGACATTCTCACCCTAGAATTTGTGAAATATCTAATTCCACTAACCCAATGAAGGGGTCCTAAGAAAAAGAGGTAGGGGAAACTTGAAAGGGAAGACAATATGAAACTACAAAAAAAATGAAGAAACCACACATGCAAACATTTACTATTTGTCCCACTCACCAACATTCACATAGTTTTGTCACCGACAGTAAACACCCTGATCTATGTGTGGAGGAATTTGCTTAATTTCGGTACCAAGCTCTTGCTCAATCTTGTACCTGTAAACAAAACGAGCACTTACTTAATATTGTAACAATAGTTACTCTCAGAAAAAGTCAAACACGAAACTTACAAGTTGAAACGGTCCTCATATGTAATTAGATTAACAGCCAATCCAAGGTGTCCATATCTTCCAGAACGACCAACCTGGACAGGTACAAACATAAAGTAATTTACAGAGTATGAGAGAGGGGAGAAGGAGATGCATAAAGTAATTTACAGAGTATGAGAGAGGGGAGAAGGAGAGATCCCTGATAAAAATAATAACATACTCTGTGTAGGTAAGTTTCCGCATTTCTTGGGAAATCAAAATTGATCACTACATTCACTGCTTGAATGTCAATCCCCCTTGTAAACAAATCTGAGAAAAAACAAAAAACAAGAACACTAGCTATAAGCCTAAAACACTACATCCACAGACTCTCTTTATTTATTAGTATAGTAACTAAGAATAATACTATACCGCCTTAGCAGTAAATAGTGTAATTTAGCAAAGTTTGACAATTCGACACATAAGCATGATACTCTATGAGAAGCTAAAAGAATGAATAGCAGTTGCTGTTACCAGTGGATCTGTATTTGAGGATTTAGCAAAAGAGTTTTAAGCAAAAAAGCCGCTTGTAGACACATCAATTATTTGATTTATTTCCCTTTTTTTAAAGCTAGCCTTGTTCAACATGGCGGCCGGTACATAACTGCAAACACGGGGGCTATAATATATGCCCAATGCTAGACGTGTCAAATGGGTTGGGTCATACGGGTTAAGGGTCAGGTTAGGGTCAAAATAGTTTCTAACGCCTCTTTTTTTTACCAATTTTTGAATCGAAAAATTTTTTAAAAAAATTAGGCATATTTAATCGTAATATTATAATTATATTAAATGGTTACATTAGATATATTTACACAATTAGAGAGATTAAGTTATTTTAATAATTATTTCATTATTAAAAAGTTGATAAGTTATATAAAATTAAGTTTTTAATTACTTTTGTATTTTAAAGTATTAAAACTAATTATGTTTTAATTATTATTTCTAATATAATATATAAATATTTATATTTTAATAAAATTCTTGATTTATCTTTGACCCAACGGGTCGAAGCAGGCAGGTCGGGTTTCAACCCTACATTAACGGGTCATTGGGTTCGGGCCGAGCGAGTCACGGGTCGATATTTTTGGGTCTTCGGCCCTAAAAATGGGTTGGGACTTGGTCGGGTCGTCGGGTCAGACTTTGACAGGTATACTAATGCCACATCATGAGCAGCATATGTGCATTGGTAATATAACTCTCATGGGAACGGCAGACAGGAGACAAAACTTCCCAAGAAATCATCGGATGCTTATCAGCTCAACCGTACAGATAAAATGAGGGAAATACAAAGGAAATCTCTCAGTCATCCAATGGGCAGAAGTTGTCTGAGAATCTCTCCAACAATTCCCGTGATCTTTTTTGCCCTGATCAGAGCTAACACATTTTTCTCAGCTTACTTTATTTTCCAAATATAATACAGAGTACGAATTTCGCAAGAGCAGCATGATGAGTATCTCATATATTTTTCAAAACACTCACATTACTCTTACAGTAATCTTCTCACTGGTCAAAATAAGACGGGGAAAACTGGAAAGAAAGCTTGGAAGAAGAAAGCTTCCACTACCTGTACAAACAAGGTTTCTGCAAGCACCATTGCGGAAGTCATGGAATACTCTGTTTCTGTGGTCTTGGAGCATCTTAGCATGAATGTAAAAGCAGGAATAACCAAGCTCTGTAATTTTCTTGGCCAATAATTCCACTCGATTCACAGAGTTACAGAAAATAATGGACTGGTTTATTTGAAGCTGAAAAATCAACTCACAAAACAATGACACAAAGCCTTTTGGACATAACTTTGAATTGTTGCAAGAAATAAGCTGAAGCTAACCTTAGAGAATAGTGTATTCAAGCAGTGGACTTTCTGTCTTTCTTCAACAAAAGCATAAAATTGGGTAATACCCTTTAGAGTGAGCTCATCCATGAGGTTAATTACATAAGGCTTTTGCAAATATCTATCCTTGAAGTCCTTGACAGTCACAGGAAATGTTGCTGAGAACATCAAAATCTGCCTACTTTCAGGAAGAAAACGAATCAATTGCTCCAGTGAAGGTTGGAACTCTGGAGACAGAAGTTTATCAGCCTGAAAAAAAGAGGCATGAACGATCACATACATGAAAGCTACATAGTCATCAGTCAACACACACCTTCTATGACCAAGTTTTCTGACATAAAACAAGGCATCAAACACCTAAGATTGGTAAGATTACTAACCAGGAAGGATTTTATGAGACCTAAGAATAGTAAAATTGCTAATAAAAAATCACAGTAATATGTCAGATATTAGAATCTAAATTTGAATATGCCTTTCCTAAAGGCTGACACCTGAGTCACCACTATTCAGGATGACTAGAGACAGCACATACTGGAAGGGAAAACTGCTAAATAATCGGCGAATACCTCATCCATGATAAGCATGGAACAATCCTTCAAAACACATACACCCTTATTTGCCAGATCCAAAATTCTTCCAGGAGTTCCTACCAGCAGATGAACTGGCTGATATAAACGCATAATATCATCCTTTAGGCTTGTCCCTCCTGTTGTGACCATAACTTGAATCTTTAGGTGCTTTCCAAGCTCCTTGCAAACCTGTGATGTTTGAAGGGCCAACTCTCTCGTCGGAACAAGTATAACAGCTGCAGAGAAGAATAAGAACACAGGACCCATTGAGCAAAACTGTTAACAAAACATTATCCAGTTGTGTCAAATATGCTAAACTACAGCTAGGAAAAACTAGTAATATATGTCCATCACCTTGAATCACATTGTTTTCTGGGTCAATTTTCTCCAACACAGGAATACAAAATGCTGCAGTTTTCCCAGTTCCATTTTTAGCTCTTGCAAGGATATCGCTCCCTGTTAAAGCAATTGGGATGCTTTCTTCCTGGATTGGGGAAGGTCGTTCAAACCCTTTTTCATATATTCCCATAAGAAGTTCTCGTTTGAGGAAATAATCCTCAAATTCATTTCCTTTCGTAGCTGTGACATCCTGATGCATCATTGATATAATATCAACTATATAGTCAAACTAACACAGCATCACACCAAAATAACAAAGCAAGACAAGACCTTCTTTAAACATGCATAATTCTTCTAGTTATCAATGATTAATTCACGTAAGTAATTATCAGTTAAAAAATAATTCCTCTTAAGTGACCATACTAATTCAAGAGGATCATCCATTTATTAGTTCCTGATTCCAGTATTTTGTTTCATGTCAACATTGTTTTAGTTCACTAAGCAAGCAGAAAAATAGTTCCATCCATATATCATTGTTTATTCTTTTCTATTTTAATGTCTATTAATATGGCTCTCCAGCTATCCCATTATTTTTGAGTATAAATACCCCAATGTACTTTGAATATATAAAAGAGAAGGGGTAACTACAATCATAAGAAAAAACAATTTCAATAGCACTGGTTTCTCTATGGTTAACAAGTCCTTGCGAAAACAAAGTTCTTTCCATCTAGGACCACGTCTGTGTTACATTTTGAACACTCAGACCCCCGGTTAGCAGATTTCTTACCTCACAGCTATTTTCATTGTACCACATCAAGTGGCTATGAAAGTTAAACCAAAAAAGGTCAGTAGTCCCACGACAAATAGATTAGAGGAATCCATCGGTCAACAATTTATGGGGAACATAAGAACTACTTTGCTAAACTACAGGTAGTTAGTAGTACCTCAGTTCTGAAACGAGTATCAGACGCTGGAAGCTTCAAATTCGCCTTCCAATCTTGAGAACTGAAACAACAGCAATAAGAAAGTCAAATAACAGCATCCTTGACAGCAACAGGTAATTCCAGGGAATGTGAGTGTATATTTCACATGGATCGTTTGTTATGAAAAAAAAAACATAATTTTAGAAGAATCGCAATATTTTATTACCATCTGCTCATGAAACAGAGTTGTACAGATCTAGCTGGCACTAACCATCAAATATGACACTTCATAGTTTACAATGATAACACATTAACACAACAATACACTAGAACATAATACATATTAGTTGAGAATTCATAAGATGTTAAGCATTTGACTAATATAAAAGTAAGATGAGAAGCTACATTCATCATTTCATCCCTCTATTGATCACAGATTCATATAGAGGATGATCCACAAGCCACTAATGCTAGTCTAGGCTCCCGAATCCAGCATCAAATTTTTTGTCAATCGCAATGTGACTTAGAGCATGTACAAAAGTAAAAGATGGAGAGCACCTATTTCGGTCTCCATTTTCACTCTTTCTCATTGGAGAGGACCAACTGTTTCTACTCTCACAATAACGAAGCTCCTCTACATGCTCTCCATTTTAATCTTTTGTCCTACTTTTTTACATTTACATAAAAAAAATATTTAAAAAATATCGAAGAGACAACTCCATTTCACATCCTCACATATAATAACCCACTTCAAATAGAGAGCTGGCTCTCCTTTGCTCTTCCCGAGAGCTTCTCTCCATTTTATTCTTTGGAGAGCACCTTATTGTAGGGGGGGGGGAAGTCTTTTTTGCTCTCCAAAAGAGGGAGGGCACCTGAAGAGCGCATTGGAATGCTCCTCTTGTACATGCTCTTAGAGAGATTATACGGAGTCACACAACGCAACACCACAAAATTGGATGCAGTAGTTTGTTAGCATACTTACGCCAAATGATGTCAGTCCGCATGCATCTTTCATAATAATGATGCCACTGACAGCCTCTCATATAACAGCCAAAAGCGAGAAACTTCATTTTATCAACTAATCGTCAAAAGATTATTGTCCACAGGAACACACAACGTAAACATTGAAATTCAAAGTACTTGCTTACTCCAAACGTCTTGATTATCTTATAGTTTTACGTCAACCTTCCCCGACTCTCAACCATAATCATATTTGTCGAACCTGATTTTACTCCACGACAAATAAGAATCCATACAGGGAAACCAAAGAGACTTCTAAGCATGATCCCAAGACTTAATGTAAGACAATTGCAAGGCCTTCCACCTAGAATAGAGTATCGATTAAATATATACCGATAGTTTGACTTTGCAATTAATGAGAATTGATCAGAGTGTCCCAAAAGGTCAACTGCTTTTACACGGGTGATCTCGGCTTCGCCTTCTCCCAGTTCCCATCCCATAAATTACAGTTTATCATCTACAATTACAACAATTAGCCTTTTTCTCGTCTTATAGCGAAAAATGTAGTTTTAATTTGTGACTACTTACTTAGTTACTTACTCAATGTCTGACATACAAAACATACCTAATAACATTATACAATCTCCTGTATTCTTAGGAAATCACCTATTTCTAAATTCCGCAAAATTTGGAATCTAAAACATCTATTTACCGCATTAAAAGAAACAATCGACAAAATTAGTTGAGAAAAAGAGTAGAATAACCTGGAATCAATGGAAGAAGTATGATCAATAGACTTGTCAACTTGAATAACACTAATCGAATCATCACTCACAACATTATTATTACTATTACTATTATTATTATTATTATTATTATTATTATTAGTGTTAATTGGACGTCTCATCATCCATTGTTGTTGTTGTTGTTGTTGCTGATAATTCTGCTGCTGTTGTTGCGGTTGTTGTTGTTGTTGTTGTTGTTGTTGGTAATTGTTTCGAGGAACGTAATGCTGTTGCGGTTGCGGAGGTGGTTGTTGTTGGTTGTAGTACGGCGGCCTGTTTTGATAATAAGGGTTTTGGTAGCCGTAACCGCCGACGCGGGAGTTAGCAATCCCAGGAGGGTAGCGAGGGCGGGGGTTGGGGTTCATCGGAAGGAGGATATATATGTTGTGTTTTGGGGGGAGAAAAAGAGTCAAAGGAGAGTGAGTAGAAAGATGATGAGTGTAGAGGAGAGGAGTAGTGGTGGAGTAGTTGTTTTTTTGGATCCTAATCTTTATTATTTTTTATTTTATTTAGTAATGTCACTAATTTTATTTTTTGGGAGTTGCATTAAAAAAACGGAATTATTTTTTCACATGCGAATTTTACTCTTTCACATACATTTTTTCATCTAAACCTAAACAAATAAACTCATATTCTAACAATTTCCTAAATTCTAATCCAATTGCTCCAAAAAAAATTGAATAGATCTTAATTTGCAAATTAGTACAGTAACATAATTGTTAAGACAGATTTTTACATTCGAAAAGAAATAAAAATCGAAACATCGGTCAATTAATCAATAAATAAATCTATTAACAAACCGAATCGATTAAATACAGTTACTTGAACCAACAATGTTATCAACATATGAGCAACAATCAAGAAGATGTTATCAGAATTAATGTTTGTTAATGAATTCATTGTCATCATTATCATCATTATGTGAGCAACAATCATTACAAACTTTGTGGAAAATAAAAATTTTTTAGTTTTCTATTCACGAACTCATTGTCAGTTGTGTCTTTGCTCCATGTTATTTTCTTCTTGCTATTTAGCCAATGAACTGAGATTTGTTGTTTTTGATGATGATTTGGGGATTGTGTCATTTCTAGGGTTATAGTTGGGTGATTGATGGCGAAGCCGGCCTAATTGTTGTCATTGTTGGTCGAATTGGGTATCCAACTGGTGTTTGTCGGCTAGGAAGACGGTGGTTGCTAATGGTCCACTGGGTGGGGGAGGGAAGGTGTGGTTAATTGGCTTTGAGAGTCATAGAAAAAATGACAAGGATAGAATCGTAAAATGCGTATGTGAAAGAGTAAAATGCATATGTGAAAAAGCACGACCCTTGTAATTTCTTCATTCTCTTTCACATGCGCCTTTTTACAATTCTACCCTTGTCATCTCTTCATTCTCTCCCCAATCCATTTTTTTCTCCTAATCCCCATATCCCTTCACTACCAACACCACCTCCGTTCTCCAGTCACCGACCGGCGTTCGCTGCTCCGGCCAACCCCTTGTTCCGTCAGCGTTAGCAATATATGTAACCTTGTATAAATGGAAACTAAATGAGGTGAGTGATCTAAGGTGAAAAGATAATTGATTTAACAACAAATTAAAGAAAAACAAAGTCATAATGCGATTGTACTTATTGTCTCACCACCAGAGCACACCATCAGAGCATCAGAGCATCAAATTGACAATAGATCAAATACCGTTGGGTACCGCTAATTGATATTCTCCCGCTTTTAACTTTGATATTGTAAACACTAATTAATAAAACATTAAACATTAATTTCACTAATTGATCGATAAATCCTAATAATTTATACAAAATATATTAATAATTGTTAAACAACAAAATTACTAGAGTATTCTATAATTTATTGTTTAAGTTTATAGAGCAATTAGATTCGATTGTAAAGAAAAAAAATTATGTAAGAGTTAATTTAATTAGGTTTAGAAATAAGGGTATGATATGGAAAATTTATGGAAAAATGTATGTGAAAGAGTAAACTCCGTATGTGAAAAAGTAATTCCGTTTTTTTAATGTCACTGCAATATAAGATAAATCTAAAAGCATGTTATTATTCACCGTCTCACAAAAATGAGTGACATTAGTAATTTTGGAGTGGCAGTGCCTTCCCTAAAAAAAAGTATGTGTTTCTTCATGTACGAATTGATTATACAACATTCAAGGTGTTATGTTGTACTTGAACCGAGCCGATATAAAACATCGAATAATTAGTGAGAATTATATCTTATTGTAATATGATTAAATAAGATTTAATTTAGTAATTTAATTGTTATATTACTAAGAATGCTTAATGTTTATGTAACATTTGAGATAAGCATGATTGGTTGATTATGATTACAATTTGTTGTAGATCATATTAACCAAATATGAGATGATCTATTTTATATACATGTGATTATAAATTATTACTTAAAGTGTTAAGTTCAATTTATTTATCATGAAATTGTATTTAAATTAGTTAAATACATATTTATAAGCTAAATCACATGTCACATGTCACTTATCACATATGTGACAAATGACAAAATGACAAAATAAAATGAACACCCATTTTTACAGGTGCACCGGTTTTGGGGGTTATAGGGTAGGCTTTGGGTGTTGAGTGTTATTCTAATTCAGACTTAAACAACATGATTACTACCTAATGCCTAGACCCTACCCTAATACTTTGTAAAGACAAAAAGTGAGAAGCATGCTCACTCTTCCCTTGGGAGTGCCGGTTTTGTGAGCTCAATAAGAGGAAATGTTTTTCCTCTTATTACTCACTAGTTCTCATTTTTGAAAATTACACATTATCTCTCATTCTCACATTAGAAAACTTAAGAAGTTTCTCATAAACTCAACTTCTCATATTACTAACATGATTCACAATATTACTAAGTGTAGTGATAGTTGTATTAGTAATATTATTTAAGGGTTTCATATATATTATCTAGTATATAATATATGTGGAGATTTGGGATAGTCTAGGTGCAAGAAGAGAAGAGTTTATACACTTGAAACTTATGGAGATCATCCTATAATCATTTAGCTCAAGAACAAGAGTAGGAAGGAGTCATATACACAATGCCCATATTTCGTCCATTAACAATGTAAGGAAAAAAGTTTTCTTCTTATCTTGGTTGTTTTAGTTTGCATGCACTAGATCTTCGACAACTAGTTAAAGAGTTAACTAGCTAATCATAAGAAGTGTCTTATGAGTAGGTAAATGAACATAAAAAATTTAACACATTGCCAAAAAATTGGTGATGGTGTAATCGGCCGAGTAATCTGGAAATTCGACGCGCCTTCATCGAGTACGATTCGGTACTCGGTCGAGTGTCTGGTCTGCAAGACTAGCTCTCTCGCCTGGCCTTCAACACTCGCCCAAATGGGTATGCTACTCAGTCGAGTCTCCTTAGTCGAGTAGCCTTGATGGGTTGAGTTGTAATACCCCAGTCCAAACCCTGGGTCGAGAGCGGTCACTCACAGTAACTTGTCAGGCTGTGTACATTACCCACAGATCAACACGAGTCCTTTGCAGCGCATTTTGTTCTCACTCGTGCACATTCCGAGAACTTCTCAGCCAAGCACGCTTAACTGTGTAGTTCTTTCGCATGGATAACCAGAAAAGAAAGTGCACTTTGTTGATATGAGTAGTACTTTCAATCTCTTTAAGCACTAGTCATTTAATCCTCTCAATGGACCTCTTCATGGGGCAACTCCACGCATGGAGTATTACATTAGTCGTCTTATGGTCTCATTGTGGATCCCGCACGCCCCTGTCTACAGCATTAAAAGGTACTCGGTCACAACACAATTCACTTGTGATCGGATCCGAGCTAGTTAGGTTATAGGCCACACATATCAATTCATAAAAATGCACACGGACACTTAAGTATCGCCGCCACTCCACACACAAAAAAAAGGACTCTCTCTCGGGTCAAAATATTTCACGTAGTGACTTTTGTCGTCTCGTAAAATACGGGAAACCTAAGTGCCCTAAGTCCACCTTCATGCTAAATCCGTATAATTAATCGCCCTAAAACGAAAACTCATATTACAGGCGTACAACACGGCTCAAAATTTTGTTTCACGAAATTATAGACCCACATTATACTAAAACCTTTTTCATCGCAAGCATACTTATAACAAGTTTAACACTCCACATCACATTTTCACAAGAAGTCATGGTCAATAAATATTACATTCGCAATTCAACCCCTTCATCCTCACACATTAGTCATGCTTTGCATACATACACTCTAAACAATAATCATCCAATCCATCACCCACTCAAAGTACCCATGCGTGTTTGTTGGAGTAAGGGCGGCATCTCATTCAAAATCATTTGATTCAAAAGTGCCTCTCACCAAATTCATTTTATTAGACTCTTCTAGCCCACCAAGGTTATTAGCCCGTTTCCAAGACTGATCACTCTAATACCACTTTGTAACACCTCATTCACCCAATCACCCGGGACCTAAACAAGCGACCCAATTGAATGGTGGGAACTATCTTGGTTTTCTGAGGTTACGAGTACGACAAAGCAATCGATGGCGGTAGGAAATATAATACAATGACGGAATTACAAGTCGACGGCGAAATCTTAGGACAATCCAATGACCTTGAATATGACTAACTAATAACTAGACAGACTCTAACTACTACAACGACTACTACTCGGTCCAACTCATCTCATCGCTCGTACTCGTATATAGACCCAACAACCAAGCTAACACCTGTCAAACTGCCTACTCACCACAAGGCCGTAAATTGTCAAGTGGATCACCGTATATAGTTTTAAAAAGAAGTTCAAAAGAGTCAAACACGTCAACCAAAGTTTAGCAGAGAAATCAATACGCAATACATGAAAACACGAGTGACAAAGTCCACATGACCATACATATGTATCACAACATCAACCAAATCCAATATTAAAAACACGAATCCATCTCAATCACAAATCAAGGGCACTTGCTACAAATCACAAGGCATCCCGATGCTTGCTACAATCACAAAGTATCTCAATGCTTGCTACAAATCACAGGCATAGTGTGGTTCTCAACCACTCCCCAGACCGCCATTGAACGTACACGTCCCCTCTAGTGACGGGCCCGACGGTGTCACAAAGAGGATCCGGTGACCCGTATATGCCCCTAACAACATCACAATCTCATATCACAATTACAAGTCATCTATTGATCATAATATATCATCACCAATCAAACATCATCATACATCATACAGTTCACATGAACAATGTCACCAATCTCAAAAACACATGTCAACCAATATAGAGTATAGAAGTTAACCTTTTTATGCTCAAGCACACCGTTGCCAATCAATTGTCAATTCTTACACAACTCTTTCTCCTACAACGTAACCACACATATACACTACCATTAGTTAATCATTCCTAACCACGATCTCACTAAGACAACAATAATTTAGATAACTCATAGTAAGGGTTTAGTTATCTTACCACAACCTCTAGACCCAAGCACAAGAAGAAGTTTCCGACACTAGACATCCGATTCCATGAAAATCTTCAAAAAGGAAGTAAGAAAGGTGGATCTTTTAAAGAGATTATCTGAAGATTAGGAAGGAAAGTTTTAGGTTTTCTCAAGCAACCAAGAGGTTCAAAGAAGAGAAAAAGAGAGTTTAAAATTGAACCCACGAGTCAAGCCCTTATATATTAGTGAGTATCCGACCCATTACATGTTGGAGCCAGTGTCCTCCACAGTTAGTGCAATAACATAAATAAATCTCTGTAGGTTCACAGGGTATACTTTGTATAATAATCAGTTGATTAACGTTTATCAATAACGGTTGGCTTGCTAGAAGTTTGACGTTATTGTCATTTTATTATGGCGGTGATCAACTGGTCCCTATAAGTCACACCTATAGGATGTGTCTGAGAGATGTGATTATATGAATAATATAGTCATATTGATGCATTATACGACTAAAAGGTTAGTCGATGTATTTGACTAAAAGGTTAGTAAAAAATGATGATGATAGACGGATTAAACTGTTAATTCGTAAATTGAATATAAACTGTTATATTTAATTAATGTAAATAATGTTAGCTTAAACGAACTAATCAGTTAATTCGTGATTAAATATAAACCGTTATATTTAATTAAGCAAATGTATTACTCGTAATAATTATTGTAAATATTGTCAGACATGTATTAATAAATCGACTGCAAAAGGTTGAGTGGACTTATTAATAAGATGACGATATTAGTGACGATAATTATAATAATACAATGGATGTTATTTAATAGAGGTGACCGAAAAATATGAAGCAATAAATGGATATATCTATTCGGTCCAAATCGGTTTGGAAAGAATCCAAATTGCAATTTCTTATTTTAGGAAAACCTAGCTAGTATGATTAGGAGAGAATAAAAAGAAAATACCTAGGGTTTTTGCTATGTGAGTGACGGCACAAACAAAAGGACTAGGGTGATTTTTCTCTTAATTTTTCCTCTCTAGATCTATCATCAAACCTCACATAAAATTAGCGGTAATTTTGTATAATCGTTCTAGCACGATTAAGGCATATCAAGGAGCATTTTGGGTGCAACTAGTAGGAGATATCATACTTTTGATATTGTTCTTAAGCCAATTTGCAAGGACCAAAGGTTGATTTTTATCTCTTATTTATATCGTTATTTTCATATATGACTCGTTATTTCGTATCTTATAATTTTGTTATAATCCTGAAATTTAGAGGTGAAATATACGGATATTTTCCCACAAGTGGTATCAGAGCATAAGGCTACAAAATTATATTTTATGAATTTCATATTATGGATTTTGCATCTTGTTTTGCGTCGGAAATTTTTTTTACAACGGACTGTTTTTTTTATGTGCCGTGTAGTTTCATTTTTTTTTCGCCTTCGATTTTGGTTGTTCTTGTTCCATTTGATTTTTCATATTGGTATTTTAATCGGTTAGAATAATCATATGAAAAATTTGTAGATGTTTGATTTAATAAAGATTAAATTAAAACGTAAATGGATTCGTTTTGTTGATGAGATTAAAAATTTGTTTTTTGTGCTATATAGTTTTTAGCATATACGATTGATCTTGTTTCATTAATTAATATGCTAATCTTGTTCTAATAGCAACCATAAACGATTTCTATTCATCATAGTTTTTTTGTGTTAATTGAACCGAAAAAAAAAAAATTTGCTGCTGTTCTGTGAACAGTACCCGTACTGCTGTTTTTGGGAAAAAAAAAAATTGTTGTTGTTCTGTGATTAGTACCCGTCTTGCAGTTTTCGAAAAAAAAAAATTTTTTTGCTGCTGTTCTGTGAACAGTACCCGTACTGCTGTTTTCGGAAAAAAAAAAAAAATTTGTTTTTCCTGGTTAAGAACAGTACCCGTATCGAAAAAAAAATATAATATAATTTTTTTTCGTTTGTTGTGAATCGGTTCACAATTATATGATACCTAATTATTTTAAAGCGGTTTAAAATAATGTTAAAGTTGGATTTGTTTGATACGAATTTTGTGACTTATTACGGAATAATCACATAATTTAATCAGTTTAAAAGGTGGTTTGGATAAATTACTCTACATAATTACGGAATTATGTCTTGAATGAATAATTTATTTAGTTGATGCATTTTATTTATGTTGTTTGAATGAATGAATGATTTTATTTACGTATTTTTGCAATTGGTTTAAAATGTAATACCTAGTGTGGCCTTAGTTAATCATGTTTTCGTAATGATGGAAACATGGTTTGGATGTATTTTTGAGATCTCGTATCTTTTTCTTTTAATTATGTTTTGGGAATTAGAATGTAAATAGGTTTACTTTTGTAATTTTGAAATGTAATTTTAAGAAGACTAGAGACGGAGATCGGATGCTCACTCCCGCTACATGGACCAAGATGGAACATCAAGTCAAGCTTCTCGGGTCCATAAGGATGGATTCCAAACTTGTATTTACTGTTCATTTTGGTAGATAGGCCACACTAGGACCGTTGTAATAGTTTACGTATTTTCTCGCTTTCATTCTCTTTCACATGATAGATAATTGCATCATATTCCGCCTAAACCAAACCACCTAAAATGCATGAAAAATGATTCATATAGTTTGAATATTTAATCATGGACATACAGATGTCACTCGCTTTTAGGGCCATCACCTTAGTTTAAATCATTCTCGAGTTGCTAGACATTCGTTCACTTAAAATGAATTAAAGTTAAGATGATGGGACCTTCCCCTATAACTAAAATTGAGACTAGTCTTTATAGGGAAAACTACTATGAACCCCTTCTTCGTCGGAAGTCATAATATGACCCCTTCTACGTTGGGTAAGTAGTGAGTGTTGACCTATTTTTATCTCAACATTATAGTACGAGTAATATCTCGTGATTATGATGGACTAAAGATAGAATTTACAGAAATTTATCGACCAGGAATTCTAAAAGTAGAATTAGCCAAGAGGTTGGCTTATCAATTTACAGAAATTGAGTCTTGGGATCATTTATATAATTCTTGAGGGAGGTCAATTGTATAAATGCACGAGTCATCGCATTAAACAGTTTTTGCATTAGACTTAAATTTAAAACGATGAATACTTATCATATTTATTTTCTTTTTCACAGTTTTTGAATTCGTTATATACAGATATAACTGCTAATAACAAATGGCTGGCCATACTGATGACCCAATGCCAAGTGCCACGCTCGGACGTGAGTCCTGGCTTAAGATTTTCATGGACAATATGAATCAGTCAACACGACTGAAGAATAACGGGTCCAACTTTGCGGACTGGGAGGCGGCATTACGGAATGCTGCCATTGCTGACGGTAAGCTCAAGTACTTGACTGAGCCACTACCGCCCAACCCCAGGGCCCAATGCAAGAGTCAATGAATCACTTGCTTATAGTGATTTCATGATGGAGGCGGGTGCGATAAAGAACGTACTCATCTTTTCAATGGAATCAAATTTGCAAAGGCGATTCATTGCCCATGGTGCGAATAAGATTTTCACCACGCTCTCTAACGAGTTCTCGAAAGCTCCGAGGATCGTTAGCTATGAGCATACATGTCGCTTCTTTGAGGCGAAACTCCAGAAGGGCCAAGCGGTTAGCCCACAAATTCTTGATAGGATTGAGAATGTCGAGAAACTGGAGGCACTTGGTTGCAAAATCGATGAGAAGATCGTCATTGACTGCGTTCTCCATTCACTTCATGATGGTTTTGCCCTTTTCAGGGCAAATTACTATATGAATGATATGAAGAAGAGTCTTCATCCGCTCCACTCACTTCTCGTACAGACCGAGAGTGATCTGAAATTGAGTGGGAGTCTGAAACAGGACGTTCTCATGATTGCAAACAAGGGCAAAGGTAAGGGCAAGGCTAAGGCCAACCTAGCTATAAGGAAGCCGAAATTCAAAAGGCCAGGGCAAGGCAAGAGTGGGCATGGTGAGACTAGCGGTAGCTCACAAGGAAAGACAAAGAGCGATGAAGGTAACGTGGAGTGCCACCATTGCCACAAGCTTGGGCATTGGAGGAGGAACTGCCCCGTGTACCGTGAGGACATAAAAGTAGGCCGCGTCTCTCTTGTTGGTATGTCTTCTTCTTTTATTCATATGATTGAGATTAACCATGCAAGTTTCGGAACTTGGGTATTAGATACTGGTTGTGGTTCTCATCTGTGTAATCATTTGCAGGGCCTAAGAAACATCACAACTCTCGTAAGGGGTGATGTGGACCTGCGAGTGGGGAATGGAGCCAGAGTAGCTGCCGTTTCAGTGGGAACATATGTAATCCAACTTCCGAGTGAATTTGAGGTATTTCTGAATAACTGTTACTATGTACCCAGTTTATCTAAAAACATTATTTCTGTTTCCGTACTTGATAAGGACGGTTTTTCGTTTGTAATAAAGGATAATAGCTTTATTTTCTATTAAAACGAAATGATTTATGGTAAAGCAGTTTCCATGAATGGGATTTATGTTTTAGATCAAACCACAGATAATATGCATGTGAGTAGTAAAAAAGCAAAGGTTGGTGACAAAGATCAAACCTATCTATGGCATTGCCGTATGGGACACACAAATGAAAAACGCATGAAGAAGCTCATTGACAATGGGACTATCTCCCTATTTGCCTATGAATCTTTTGGCACGTGTGAATCATGTCTCATAGGCAAAATGACTCGAATTTCCTTCAAAAGTGTTGGAATGCGCGATGCTGACCTATTAGGACTTATACATACTGATGTGTGTGGACCTATGTCAATCAACGCTAGAGATGGCTATAGATATTTTATCACTTTCACGGACGATTTGAGTAGATATGGATATGGCTACTTAATGAAGCATAAAAGTGAGTCCTTTGAAAAGTTCAAGGAATTCCAGAATAAGGTTGAGAACCAGCTGGATAGAAAGATTAAAGCACTACGTTCAGATCGTGGTGGCGAATATCTTTCGAATGAGTTTGATCAACACCTTAAAGACTGTGGTATTGTACTACAGTTAACTCTACCTAGAACACCACAATTGAATGGTGTGTCCGAACGGAGAAATCGAACATTACTTGATATGGTTCGATCCATGATGAGTCACAGGGTTGTTGTGACACCCTCAAATTTAGGGAAAGAAAAAAAATAATTTAAATACATAATGAAGGTGTCTGAAATAAAAAGGGTCATTACAAAACGGAAATAATATTCTACAAAAGAAATATACAAGACGGGAGACATATCTCCCGTATAAATACGGAAATAAAAGAATGTATAATAATATACAATCTAAGAACCGAATATAGGTCCAAGGTAAATACTTCGCTCGCTAGCTCGTCAATGTACGCCAAATATGCATCACCACCTGTTCGACCGCATTAAATATAAACACGGAAGCCACAGTCAGTGGGGAGTAACTCCGAGTTCTCCCAGCCACGAAATGTCGAGTTTAATGAAACCTGAATAACATAAAAGCAATGTATATGGAAAATACAAAACTTAAACATATATGATATGCTTTTCATGTTATGAAACAATTAACTAACATATAACCTATCATATGAAAGCTATCATGTGAAACCGATAATAAAAACATATCAACATAGGTAGG